>JANHZT010006641.1:336141-347469 GCA_032468215.1 Stegonotus admiraltiensis | reverse complement strand
TTACCACCAAGCCCCACCCACTAATTAAGCCACGCCCACAGAACCGGTAGCAAAAAAATTTAGATTTCACCCCTGCTCTGGACCCACAGCAATCAGAACGGGCGTTCAGGTAAGACAACGCCCTTTTCCTGAATAATTGAAACTCTACCACAATAGCGTGCTTGTGGGCCACTTTGGCATATTTAAGATTGCTCAGTTCTGTTTCTGAACTTTTGGTGGCTTTTTTTTGAGCAGATGTCAAAGCCTGCTTGTTACACCTGCCAGCATGCCAAGCACTTAATGTAAAAATCCAGCAATCTATTGCACCCTTGCCTTATCTCACAGAGAAAACCTGGAAAGTAGCTTGAATGTTATTACTGGCCACCCATCTATCAGGACACTGTATCCACTGTATCCTTTCATCCCATGTTGAGCCCCCTGTCTATACCAAATAACACTTGATTATTCAACAGCAGTCTTTTGTAATTGACTGATGGTGATTTTGGCAATGCTGTTGGTGTTTAAATGGCACATCAGATATTTTGGAATTGTATCCAAGGCACCAATTACTATTGGTCCTATTTTTGTTTTCTTTTGCCACAATCATTCTACTTTTATTTGCAGGTCTTTATATTTCATAATTTTCTCCAGTTCTTTGTCTTCTCTTCAGCTGTCACCAGGTACTGCAATGTCCACTATCCAGACTTTTTTTTGGTCTTTCTTATCAGCAGTTGTTAAACCTGGGGTTTTAGGTAGCAGGTGCTTGTCTGTTTGAATTCAAAAGTCCCAGAGCACTTTAGCTTCTTCATTTTCTATTACTTTCTCTATTTTATGGTCCCACCAATTCTGTCTTGCAGGCAAATGGTATTTCTTGCAAATCTTCCTATGCACCACTGCTGCTATTTTGTCATGCTGTTGTTTGTAGTCAGTCTTTTTGCAGCAACTAACCAAGTGGTCCACTCACTGGTGGGATTCAAATAATTTAACAACTGGTTCTCTGCCCTAATGACTGGCTGGGTAGGCTTGGCTGGGTGGTCATGTGACTGGGTGGGCGTGGCCAACTCAACATTACTCATCACACCCAGACCCACCTCCCAGCCACTCGCTTCAAAGGCAGAGGTGGGATTCAGATGGTTCGGACCGGTTCAGGCTAATCCCACCACTGGCTGGCCTCGCCCATTTTTCAGCCCATTCTGAAGTCCACAAGTCTTAAAGTTGCCAAGGTTGGTTACCCCTGAGCTAGGTGTTCTGATAGATCAGTGTTTTTGGCAACTTTTAAGATGTGTAGAGTTCAACTTCCGGAATGCTGTCTGGGCAATTCTGGAAGTCCACACATTTTAGGATTGCAGGTTTGAAAAACCCTGTCAAAAATGGGCAAATTAAGATCCTTTTAAAGGATCTGTGCTTTGGTCTCCTTTTCTTTAAAAAAAACATATTACAGGTTATCCTGAGCAGTATATCTGTGAAGGAAGACTCTAATAGAAACATGCTTTATGCATAAAAATATAGAAAGGCATCTAAGAATCATTAATCTCCCCACCCTCATGGACCATATTTATGAGAAGTCCTCAATGATCTCAACAGAAATTTTCCTCAGCTCTGCTTTGCCTGAATATGCAATATCTATGCTCTGTCATTGAGCTGTGATCATTCTGGCCCTAAAAATAGACACAAAGTTCTCTCAATCACAGTAATTGTCCTCCATTCTCTTTATTTATAGTATGGGAACCTAAAAATAGACACAAAGTTCTCCCAATCATAAAACCATCCTCCTCTGTCTTTATTTATATTCTGGAATAGTCAGATAATGAGGAAAAGCTGAGCAGGAGAGATACATGGACAAACATATTGATCTGATTTATCCTAGAACTGTTATCACTGGAAAAAAAGGACTTTTACACTGATACTTAAGATTCCTTCCCTACCCCACCCCATTACTAATGTACTGATATGAGGAAAAGGTCCAAGTGGGTGGAAGGATTTTTGACCCTCTTTCAAGCTTATTTTCTCAGAATTGGTTCTAAAACTGGACATAAAGTTTATTAGTAAAGAAATTGTAATTGGAGCAAAGAAGGAAGCAGGGGACTTCAGAAACAATATTGTGGCAATTCAAGTTTTTGATGAAGTTTTCTCATTTTCCTTATTTTCGTATCTTGGCTTTAAATCAACCCAAAGACATTACATTTGTTCAACATAATCTATATATGGGGTATGGAAACTTATAACAATTTTTTTCCACAAAGTTTTGCTATAGTCCAGATGTTACTGTGCTTAGTAGTGCAATTTTATACTATTTCATATGGTTGTGTAAATCCAAATTCAGAAGGGGGAATATGCTTTGGGGTGAAAGCTCACTTTGTGTTTGCCAGCAAATGTTTAAAAGATTTGTGCAGTGGGGCAGGAAAAAGCACAATGGATGTGAGGTATTGAGAGAACTGAAGTGTGTGCTCACACAAGCTACGAATTCCTCCTCCCCTTTCAAATCCAGATTGTTGTACAGCTTCAAGAGAAGTAATTGAAGATTTGAAATCTTCATTTTGGGCCTGTTTTTTGGCCATTTTCAGGCCATTTTCGGGCCATTTTGGATGTTCAATAGTAGTAAATAAATAGAGAGGGAAATTGTACCTTGTTGAGACCTCTGACTCAATTTCCTTCTCTATTTATTTACTACTACTGAACATTCAAAATGGCCCAAAAATGGCCTGAAAAACAGGCGGGGGTGGGACCAGCCAGTGGTGGGATTAGCCCATTCGCCAAACTGGGAAGAATTTTAACTGGTTCGTCCGAACTAGCTGAATCCCACCTCTGGGTCTGCTGTTTCTTCAGCTTCTTTGCAGAAGCTGCATTTGCTATCTGTTGCTGCCTTCTCAATTCTGGCTTTGTATTCATGTACTCTTAAGGCTCGGTCTTGTGCAGCCAGAATTAGCCCCTCTGTCTCTTTCTTCAACTTTCCTGCTGTTAGCCATTGCCAGGTCTTGTTGTCTGCTTGCCTGCTACCATTATTATTTATTATCTAAGGTACCAGCAAGACAACTGCTTATGGATGAGTTAGCACATAACGACTCTATCCATTTTTCTACTTAGAGGTCATATTTTCTGACAAGTTATGGCTGTTACCTACTGCTGGATTCTGCCCTAGCCTCTCACATTCCTGAGGCTATACATTTTCTACAGGAACTTTAGGCAGTGTATCAGTTCCTTGGGAAACAGCTGGATCTTCTCTTCTGCCTGCAACTTCATCTAGTATGAAAATAAACCCGATTTCCCCCCTTATATTTCTGATCCTTGAATCCCTTCCATGTCACTTGCATTTCCCCATCTTTTTCTCCAGTCTCAGTTGGGGGAGGAAGATTATGACGTGGAATATATATTGGATTCCTGATGCAGAAAGAACAAATTGGAACACTTGATCCGCTTGATCCTAGGAAGCAAAGAAAATATCCATGCCCCACTTGCTTTGCATGTTCCATTTGCAAAACCTGCCAAAATCCAAGCCCCCTAAATGATCTTCCAGTTTGCCTAAAGCACTAATTCTTCAGACTAAGGGGGAAGGCACTCCTTGGGACCACAAGAGAGAGCTGTAGAGTTGACTGCCTACAAGAATCCTATCCTGTCCCAGATTGGCCTGGGGATGGGAAATGATTGCTTTCCCTCCTTCCCTGCTTCCCTCATTCTCTCCTTCAGTTCTAGGGTTGATAAGAAAATTCTTTCATCTTCTTCCCCCACTCCAGAACTTGGGAGTGGAAAATGACTGACAAGGAAGTTTCCTGTAGAGTTTCCTATGGAGGAGATACTGACTTGGGAAGAAAAAAATTGAATTCAAATAGATAAAATTGTCATCTTGTTTCTGCTAGGAGAGAATGGGAAAAAAAGTTTTGTCATTTCTGCAATTGGATGGAAGACATATTTGGAAAAAATCACAGCTTCTGTTCTATATTTCTTCTGTTGAATCATATTAGATTCTTGAAGCTTTGCCTGAACAAATCCTTGCACCCTTTTTCACAGGGTTTTCAGAACTGGCTTGCCATTGCCTCCTTCCTAGGGCTGAGAGAAAGTGATTGGCCCAAGGTCCCCCAGTTGTCTTTATGCCTAAGACAGGACTAGAACAATGATCCCCCAATTCTAGCCTGGTAGGTTTACCACTACACCAAACCGGCTCATAGTTCTCTATATAAGATTTATCTTAGTCACAGCATAAGATAAATCTTACTGGGATGACTATTTAGTTTCTCTACAATCAGATTCTTCATCAGAAGTTCCAGGATTCCTCTGTACCTGTTAATTATTCCATTCTGGCTTGCTGAGGGACAGGGAGTAGGACTGAAGAACCTGACAATTTAGGTTTTATATTATTTTAATCTGATTTGTGTTTTATTCTGCTGCTGCTCCTTTTTGCATTTATTGCTGCAAAGCAATGAACTCCCATGGCAGGCAGCTCCTAGAAGTACTCTGTGCAGTATACAAAATGGCATAGGAATAAGAAGAGTGTTTCTCCAAATCTAACATTATACAAGCAATAAAAATAATGGCCATATGAAAACCCTTGTCAGTGAAAGTGAAAATCCCATCGTGTACTCATAGGTGACCAAACCAGCAATATACAGTTGGCAGAACCCAGCTCTCTCAGTTTAAATCAATCTTCTATGCAGCATAAAGAATGCTACTCCTGCTACTCTGCCCAGCACAAAGAATGTATTTTTAACCACAGATCTAGCACTCTCGATAAGCACTAAATTTGGGTCTATTAAGAGCCTGCCTAACAACTGACAAATGCTGTGGAAAGCACTGTTTAGGCATAATGTGGGCAAATGCTTCCATTCTGTTGTACATTCTTCCCTGCAACACAGCCAAAATGGCCGTGGAGAGAGAGTGTGCCCACAGCAACCTAAAACTATGTCAACATGATAAGGCATTATTACAAAAGTGGAACAGCTTAAACTGTCTCCATCCCTGGACTGGGATGCGATAAAGGCAATGTCACAAGGACATGTCATTTAAAAATGGTACCAGGACATGCCCATGTTGCAGTTTGGAGGACATGAGGATGAGACCATAGTGAGGGGCAAATGACTGTTCTTAAGATTCTTGTTTTGAGTATCTCTACAGGTACTAGAAAACCCCCAGCTTTCTATCCACATCTGTAGTTGGCTGCTGTACTCACCTATTAACAGTGAAGTCCCCAGCCTGTTCTTTTGAAGGAGGAATTGTCAAGTGAAAGCATTATAGGAAAATTCGTAGCTGTTTAATGAGAGACTGAGAGCGAAGTTACATGTGACATGCACTCAGTTCTTTCTCCAGAATCTCTTTTTTAAAAGAAATAATAAAAAGCAGCGTCTCCAATACAAATGTCATTTCTGTCATAAGTTCAGTAGGCAGATTCAAGCTAGCTATCGCTTCTCAGTTTCAAATAATATAAAGCTCCTAATATCCTACTTCACAGAGTTTTTACAATCGCTACTGAATGACCAAATGTAGAAGCTTTCTAAGCCACTGATAATGTTTATGAGTAGCAGTTGTAGTATTTTCAGGAACTGATGTAGACTATACTCTACAAATGCAATGTGTAGAATTCAAATTCATTGGAATTGCTTTGTTTTTTAACCCGACTCCCAAGATATAGTAATTGGTGTCATTGCAAAATAGTTCTATAGGCACAGTGTACGGACATAAAATTAAGGAACAGAGTACCTCTGAGCATATACATGCTCAGCCCAAAGATAGTTTTCAAATCCATAATCGGGCTTTATAGTCCTGTCATTAAAAAAAATCAGGACATGCGTTTTAAAGCTTTCTTTGTTTCTGCAATTATATTCTTTTCTGGATTAGGATCCTTTGTTTTGTTATAGTTTCAGAATGGGGATGGAAATTCCAAAGATCTACTGCAAATAGCAATAGATGTATTAATAGGTCCAGATTTACCTTCTGACCACACCTGCCTTGACTTATTGAATTCTAGATTGACCCTTCAGACATTAAATCATGTGCCTGCTTGACTCAAGGTCATTATTCCATACTTTATTGATGAAAAAAACAGGCTGAATGTTTGAAAATGGGCCAAGCACCATGTGGTGGTACTGCTGCTTTCCAGTCTGGGCTAGGACCAATATTTTTATTCTAGAATACAGGCTTAGTGGATTTTTTCCAAGCACAGTTTACCAATTACTTTGAATATCCTGCTTTTCCCTAGGGTTTCTTTCAGAGAGTCATTTAGCAAATGGATGCCTAGCAATACTCCTCCTCTCACAATATTTAAATCTGTTTGGGGCAACAGGCTAGTGAAAGGTGGAGTGATTGTTTTTTTTTAAAAAAATGCTGCTTTATCACTTATGCAGAAGTGGTTCTTATTAACATTTGGGAGCAATTTACTCTGCAACTTGCACATTTTTAGTGAGGATTCCGTTAAGAATTGTAGCCTGTACATTCTCTGATGCTGTAGGTGCTCATATGACCCCTTGGGAAATTTGAGAGTGAGTGGCATCACTTTTGAACAGATGGTTTCTGGAGAGAGGAGATGCTGCTCTAAAAAAAGTTGGGTAGGAGAGAGAGGAATACCAAGATAGCACTGAATGAAGGTACTTACAACCTGAGGGGTCACCAGCCCAGCCATAATTAGGACCTCAGGGGCACTTTAACTTCCCCCAAGTGTCCATCTCCCCCATCTATGTGCTTTTGGCCTCTTGCACTCTGCAGCCCTTGACATCCTGGCTGACCTTTGTCATCTTCCTCTTTACCTGCTGACAAGCTACTTTCTTTCCATGGTTGCACGTGACAATTTCCTTGTGAGAACCTGGGAAACATGGCCAGAAAATGTCTCATGAAGGCCCAGGGCCAGAATGCCTCATCAGTAATGGGAGTAAGAAGATGACGATCAGCTAGGGCAGTGGAACTCAGGACAGCTGAGGCTGGGACTTGACTGGGGTAACTGTAGTTGCCTGGGGCAGCTATATCTTCCCAGTGCCCTGCAGCTCACAGGCTTTTTGCTGCCAGCCACAGAGCTGTAGTGTGCCAAGAAGCCTTTAAGCTGCAGTGTGGTTCATGTGGTTCTGGGGCTGCTTGCTGTGTGCAGGGTAACCAAAAGGACAGAGATGGGAGGTGGGGAGATAGACAGATATGTAAGAGGTAATTTCTTATCTTACTAAGACTTGAGACAGAGGGATCCACCCTGGAATAGCTTGGAGTGGGGTGAGTC
Organism: Stegonotus admiraltiensis; assembly: GCA_032468215.1. Lineage (NCBI taxonomy): Eukaryota > Metazoa > Chordata > Lepidosauria > Squamata > Colubridae > Stegonotus > Stegonotus admiraltiensis. The sequence goes on along the minus strand of JANHZT010006641.1, from coordinate 340,301 downwards.
CTTAGCTAATTAGTAGTGAAATGCGGTTAATGATGGCAATGAGAAGTGCTAAGATTGCTGTTTCTAAGCAATGCAGTCACATGACATCACACTTTACTACTGCATGGCTTAGCAACAAATTCCAGTTCTAGTTGTGGTTGTAAACCGAGGATTACCTGTATATTAATGTGTTCTAATACCTTGCATTTACTGGCTGTGGTTAATGGATCTGCAGTCCAATGTAACTGGAGGGCAGGAGTTGTGATAGGATGCTTTAGATCATCCCCACTTTTACACCAGTTAATAATACAAACAACTTATTTCCAGTTAGCAGAACTTAAAACTCTTTCAACTCAGCCTCCACAGATTTAATTTACCCAGAATTAATGATGGCCAGCCTCTCTCTAAGCAGCAGAAATGAGGCCCCTCCCTTCAGTTCTGCAGATGAGTGTGCGGGAATTGGTTGCAGGGCTGCCTGGCAGTGAAGGAGCCAGCTTGTCTGGTATTGATTAATTCTTACTCAGTTTTATATGAAGCTTTTAGATCTGGGTAGTGTCTCAAGGAAGGGGGAGTGACGAAGGGAAGACCATAGTAATGGGAGGTCAACTGAGGTCAGTCATAGGATTCATCAGCACTATAGTTCTGTAACATTGGACACAGGGTGAAATAAAGATGTCAGATGGAATTTAAAGGAGGGTAAGAGGCTAATTCACATGCCAGACTAGGCAGGGCTGAATCCCTTCAGGGCAACTTGTATGCAGAGCAATTTGGACTGAATTCTAGTACAGTGACGATTCCATTCCTGTCTTTCCTCACTCATACATGCAAGGAAAGCCCTGTCTCCCCTACCCATATAATCACTGCTTTTTAGTGATGAGAGTGCCTGATAAATGGATATAGTAACTTTATCCTGAGGTATTTTAAAACAAATTAAAAGTGATTCTGAAGCTGCCTCTGGGTTAACATAGACTGTTCTGGAGGGGGCAGCTGTATGAAATTAGAGTCACTTTCTGCTGTTTACAAATGTGCAATTTGTTACAGGTTTTTTTAAAAGACAATTTAGAGAGTGTATATACATTTAAGATTTTTTTTTTCTGTTCAGTCATGGGAATTTCTTGGAGACTGCTTGGACAAAGTTTCTGTGAAAACTTTGAGACTTTTAGTTTTCTGTGAAAACTAAAACCTAGAAGCAGCCAAACCTAGAGGCAAGCAAAGTTATAACCAGAAGCAAACATTAGTTTGTCAAAAATAGATTGGGCCAAGCAAATCTTATTTCATTCGTTGACAAAGTAACTAAATTAGTGGACCAGCAAAATGCAGTGGACATAGTCTACTTGGATTTCAGTAAGACATTTGACACAGTAGACCACACTCTCCTTCTTAGTAAGCTAGAAAAATGTGGGATAGACAGCATCACCACCAGATGGATTTATTTTCCTTCTATTTCTTTGATGAGATATAAAGGATATTTTTGGTGAGAAATTGATGGTAGAACAATGCAGGGAGTTATTTGTAGGCTGAGCCCCCGCATCCCCACCCCCTGGTGTCTTGATTTTACTTCATTTTACAATCATATTATCATGGTCATTAAGCATATCACCACAGTTGTTAAGTGAACATGTGGTTGTTAATGAATCATGCAGTCATTAAGTGAACTCAGCTTCCCAATTGACTTTGCTTATTGGAAGCTGGCTTGGAAGGTTGCAAATCACAAGACCGCAAGATGTTGCAACCATCTTAAATATGAGCCAGTTGCCAAGCACCCAAATTTCAATCATGTGACTGGGTGGGCAGTGCAACAGTTGTAATCTCAAGGACAGGTTGTAAATTACTTTTTTCAGAGTTGTCATAATTAAATCATCATCAAACAAATATTCGTAAATTAAGGACTTGTAGTCTTTGGCTGAAAAGGGTTAGGGTTGATAAACTGGTAATTGCTGGATATAACATGAGCATTCTCATAGTGACCTTTCTAAAATGTCCTGAAACGATAGGGAGAGCTTTATAAAAAGTGAGGTTTAAATTGGAGCAAGAAGATTATGGACAGGTAGACTGGTCACTTGTCCTTAATCTTCCAAGTTAAACATGGTTGTGCTTCCTCTGTTGGTCATTTATCTTAATAATCTCTCAGTTTGAGTTAGGTAAACTGTGGGACATCATTTATTCCTCAAAGTATATAAAGTATAATACAGCATTCTAGGCTGGGATTTGAGGTTACCTAAATTGGTGACTTTGATTTCATATTTTTTTCTCTCCTTTTAGGCTATTTCCTAATAATTAGAAGGCCTGATATCCAGCACCAGCTATTCTCATATGTCTTGTGTATTTTGTGGCAGGGTAGCAGTACTTCTGTTTAGCATTTTGCTTTGAATTAGATAGGTGTTACTGGAAAGGCATATTGCTTTGTATGTGTGTGTACAATTATACATGTCCCATGTATATGCACATGTGCTTATTTATAGGGCTTAAATGTTGTAATTATGATGGGCTTATGTATCCTACTTACATAAATAAGGTTAAAAAGTACAGAGTCTAAAACAAATGTCAAAGCAAAAAAGAATGAAACTATTTATTAATCTCCAAATTATAGGAGGGAACAACTTACAACCCCAAGGCCTGTTGAAAAAGTCAGGTTTTAACGACCTTTGCGAAATCATGCTGGGAAGAGGCTATCCAGATCTCAGGGGAATGCTATTCCAAAGGAGAGGTATGAGGGAGGCAATTTAACACTAATTGTAATATAGTAATAGTAATTGTGCTTCTATCTTATTCATTAGTGCATAAAGCATTTTACAGCAAAAAGTGGAAGATAGTATTAAAATCATAAAAAGATAATAATTGTGGAAAGCAGCAATTATTAAAAACTAAATAAAAGGATAACAATTTGAAGTTTTCCACTCCTGTCTAGAAAACAATAAGGACTTTGTGGAGAGACTCTCCCAGAGCCCTTTTCAGCATTACCACTGAGAAGGCCCTGTCAATTGCACTCACTTAATCATTCTTGAAGAGTAGAGAATCTGGAGAGGATCTGAAAGGCTGATTAATATGGGAGCAGACAGTTCCTGAAACAGGAAATATATGCCTAGGAAAAGGAAACCTCTGTGCTGCCAGGTGTGGCTGAACAACCATTCATGTCAGCCACACAATATAAACAATGGAGAAAGAGGCTGAGAGATGTTCAGCTGCATCTAAAGGGCCACAGATTTATCAAGTCTTATCTAGATGGTTTAGGACAGGGGTGTCCAATTCGATTTCATTGAGGGCTGCATCAGGGTTGTGTTTGACCTTGGGGGCCCAGGTTGGGCGTGGCTAGTTTGATGTCACTCGTGTTGGGGGGCCCTATGGTGGCCTGAGCACTCTGCCAGTGAAAAGGGCTCCCGAGGTCTGTTTTCAGCTGTGATGGCTTCCTGCAAACCTCTGCCAGTGAAAATGGAGCTTGGGAGGGCTGGCAAGCCAGTGCTTTGATGTTTCCAGGGCGGCCCCTCAGGCCAGATCTAAGCACCCTGTGAGCAGATCTGGGCCCCGGGCCTTGAATTGGACACCCCTGGTTTAGGACAAGACCAAATATAAAAGGAATTGCTTAGGAAAAAGAATAAGCCCAAGAAATAGCAGAACATGTTTTCAGGTAGGGTGTTTTGTTTAGTACGACACTTTCTTCCTGCAAAATTAATGCACTTAAGAAATATAGCAGGGGAGTGAGTGTTCAGCCTTGACAGGCTTTAAATGCAATTTTAAAAAATTCAGTGTTGGTGCCTCAAAGATAGGGCAAATATTTTGTTGCTTTCCTACCAGTAATGATTATGAACCTATCCACACAGCCTCCTTGCTGTGATATGAAGAAACCCTACACACTGCTTGCCAATGATATGTCCTCATGAAGTCACTCCATTTCATTGCCACCTCACTGCTAAGGAAGCCCAATGACAGCTTTAAATGTTTTGGTAGAAGGGTTTTCCATGTAATGCCAGAATAACCCAATCTAGAGTAATGGAGGAGAAAGCTTGAGTTGCAGACAGGATTGTTGATCTGCTTGAATTTCCTTGGTCTGGCAGAACTGCTATGGGCCCAGTGGTGGGATTCAAATAATTTAACAACTGGTTCTCTGCCCTAATGACCGGCTCTGTAGGCGTGTCTGGGTGGGCGTGGCCAGGGTGGGCATGACAGGACTTCCCTGAAACCCT
>JANHZT010006641.1:164538-178467 GCA_032468215.1 Stegonotus admiraltiensis | reverse complement strand
ATGTGTGGATTTCAACTCCCAGAATTCTAGGAGTTGAAGTCCACACATCGTCCAGCAGCCAAGGTTGAGAAACACTGATTTAGACTATCACTGTCCCTTCATAGCTGATAATGCCTATGAGTTGCTTATTACTAAGCCAGGGAAACCAGGTTAGTTGTTTTTGGTAGGAGAGAGGGTCTGTTTGAAGGCTTCTTTTGTCCAGGACCTTCTCAAACCTCATGCTGTTTTTCTTTTCCAGCATTTAGTCATGTTCCCTTGTGTGCACATGCTGAAAAGCTATCGCCTTTCACTATAAATGCTTAGGCAGTGTCAAATTTCCATGGAGGATTTTTAGTTTTCATAGAAAGGGTATACGGTTATTCTTTCCTGATTGATATTCAGGCCCTCCTAAGGGACTACTAAATTACCTAGAAAGTTGATTAGAACCAAGGCTGTCTAAATTTCAGGCATACTCTGAGCTGGTGTGATAAATCATCCAACCATAGACTTTTGGCATCTTGACATGCCTCTTTGACCATTGTATTATTTGTAGTAATAGTTCTAAATACTATAAAACATTACAGGCATAACTCGGAGATATTCCAGATCACTCCAATAAACTGAATATCACAATAAAGCAACTCACACAAATCTTTGGATTTCCCAATGTATATAAAAGTTATGTTTACAGTATACTGTAGTCTATTAAAGTGTGCAATAGCATTATGTCTAAAAAAAACAATGTGCATACCTTAATTAAAAAAATATTTTATTGCTAAAAGTACTAATAATCACTTGAGTCTTTAGCAAATCATTGTCTTTTTTGCTGGTAGAAGTCTTGTTTACAAAAATACAATATTTCTGCGGTGTAATAAAGCAAAGCGCAATAAAACAAGGTATGCTTGTACAATGAATTTCTGTTCGTTATTGAAAAGTCCCTTCTGTTTGTTCTCATTTCACATCTTAAAAATACTGTACCTGTGTATGAGCTAAGTTGTCCATCTTTGTGGCTCAGCCATGAAAATTCAGGCTTTATCCTGAAAGCCTACAACTCTTCTATGCTTGCTGCCTTTAATCTTCTCTAGCCCTATGCTTAGTCTTCTGCTTCTTCAAACCTTGGTAGCATCCTCTTAAAATCTTGCAGATTGGGAAAGTAAACACTTATCCATTGTATTGGCTTTGATAGCATCAGAACATTCCTCAGCAATTACTTCTAGTATAATATCCTCCCATCCATGATGTCTACTACCACTAACCTATCAGCTGGTTGGTGCTGATAAGAGTTGTAATCCAAGGTCCTCAGCCACTCTTCTGTGGCTCATCTGCATCTCTGCTGGATATTTTACCACTGATCAATGATTTTTTCAATTTAATGTTTGCATCTTACCATATTGGTACTCCTATACAATATCTATCCTGACTACAAGATTATTCAGCTTAATAAGGCTTTGTTACAACTTTCAGTCCTATGTAAGAACTTTAACTTTTGCAACATCAGTGCAGACCTATAAGGAGTGGAATCACAATATCCCCTTTTTGGACTATCTATATAAAAACACCCTTGATTAGCAAACCATATTGTTGTAAGTCATTTGCTAACTGCTAACACATTTACATTGTAACTATACCTATTCCACCCTCTCTGTGCATCTCTTCAGGCAAACCATAAAATTATTTCAAGTCAAAAGATTATTTTTTAACAAGAGGATAGTTGTTACTCCAAGAAGAAGAAGAAGAAAAGAACAATATGAGTGTTCATTTGCATGTGTTGGCTATCATGCTATCATGCATGCAAAATTAAAATGGCTTCTTGCCTGGTGTGTTTAGAAGCACACCTGGTTCAGCACAGTTGAAATTGAAGTTGTGCAGACTCTAATGATAATTGATTGGTAGAATATTGGTGAAAACCAAATAGAAAGCAAGTGTTGAATAGCCAAGATTCAAGATCTGGATTAGGAATCTGAGGGAAATGTTATTTAAGGGGAAGAGAGTTGTAAAAGATTCCCCAAGAGCAAAACTGGAATCTGTATTTATTTACTATGTTACTGGAACCCCGAAGAATCCTGAAGAACATGTATTTAAAAAGTGTTCAAAACAGTAGACATGCACTGACAATTAAGACCAGGATGCTTTCAAGTCCATGACAAAAATCCACTTATGCCTTTCTCCCAGGCTTTCTGTTTCAGAAGCCTAATTTAAGATATGTGTAAAGAAAACCTCTTTGCTGTTAATGTATGACAATTGGAAATCAGAAACTCTTGCAAATTGCTTAGACCTAGGAGTAAATTTACAATCAGTTTGTGGCTGTCCCTGTCCCAGAAACTAGAAAAAAATTGAAGCATTCAGCTTGAAAGAAAGGGGATTATGGAATAATGGAAACTGGACTCTACTCCAAAGGTACATCCAAAGGTAATCCTTTAGATTATTTGGCAAGTGTAAGTAGTAGATGGTTCCAGAATTAATGGCCTGACTTAGACTATTTCTAGCACACTGGATGTCATGGTTAAAATATCCTTGTTGTAAGAAATGCCAAGCCATATTCTCTGACTTCCCTTGAGAATGGGTTAGGTTCTTGTTTACCGATGGATAGAATAAAAGAGTCCATTATGAGTGAGGCTAATTAACAATGATATCTCCACACTTGTGAATGTAGATCATGAACCATATTCATTTAGGCACTTTGCTTGATATGCATAGACTCACACTGCTTTCTCAATCATTATTATTCCCATTAACCCTTGGGGCTTTGTGTTTCCATTAGTTTTGCCCCCTGATTTTTAAAAGTGAAAGCACCCACTCCTAGTGCTCTGATATTGTTCCACATTTTGATTCTTGCACTTTTTCATATCTCAAGACCTCAACCTTAATTCTCACCCTGTGAAAGATCTTATGGTTTTCCACAGTGACAGCGTACTATGAGATTGCCTTAAGTCCTACTCTTCTTATCCTATTAGCTAATGCTTCTGTTTCAGTAGTAGAAAAAGTGCTCTATATAGAGGCAACCCACTGAGGTAGGGGAGGTCCTCGTGCTGCACACTCTAGCAGCTGGCAAAAGTATGTCTCGGCATTTACATTATTTTCCACTCCTCATCCTTTTTGTATCCTCAGGTGTGTAGTTTTGCATGGTGTTTCATCAGTGGATCAAGTTGGCTGCCAAAGCATAGTGTAGAGGGCAGTTTGAGATTTGCTCCTATCTTTTATATAGTGGCAGTGCTGGCTAATGGAGAAGTCATGGTGGTAATTCTGTTTCTGGAAGATCTTGTTGGAACTTGAGTTCGGGGTGATAATAAGAATAAAAAGATAGGTTTTTCCTCACTATTGACTTAAAGCACTACCCACTCATCTTTGAAGTAACATACACCCTGAGAAATGCTGCCCATAAAATTTATTATACCCATTGCCAATCCCTGTCCTGCCTATTGCATTGGTTTTGAGTCAATGCCAAATAATGTCCTCATGGTGGGATGTGGCACTCATTATGGGCAAGTGATTTGATTTTCTCTTCTTGGTTTTGCTGCCATCCTTTTTCAACACATCACTAGCTAGTGAGGAAAACAACCAACTAGCATTGCAGTAGGAACTGAGCGGTGTTTCTCAACTTAAATGAATATCAAGCAAATCTATTATGGAAAGACACCAGGGCAGAAATAGCCTCACATTTGGGAGCTATAGATTTTGTAACTGTTTAGTTGGTCCTGGAGTTCAGGAAATGTGAAGCCGACCAGCTGCTAGAGAACCACTCTCTTACTTCATCGGAGGTGAAGGTGTCAAAAACAGGAGACCTGGCAAATCAGCCACAATTTTTTTCTGAACAGTGTAATGAAGAAAAATGGGGCTGTTGCATCTGAAGGTAAACGGTATATCACACTGCCTCTCTTCTTCCTCTGACTAAATAGCGGAATTGTGCTCTTCTCTCCTTTATCTTGTCAGATACCTGGAGAGAAGTTGGTGTAAAAAAAGAAGAGAAGTAGTGAGATGAGGGACACCTTGATGTTGTTGCTGGGAGATGTTAGAACAAGGGGAAAAATACTAATTTTAGATCAATAGTGCTAGGGGCAATGAAAAGTTGTCTCAGTTAAAGGCTAGGAACTAGATAAGGGCAATGCTGGGAGAAAATTGGTGTTATCAGGACATGATTGCATCTTGATTAAGTGCAAATGGGGAGAGAGCCTATTATATGAGGACTGTTCCCCATCTGAAACTAAATTATAAAGCAGAGGAATTTGTTCAGTGACTCTTTTATAGGAACAGGCAGTTTTATTTTTCTGAAATTGTTAAATGTCCACTACAATGTAAGATTTTAATCCATTTTTAGAGTCTGGGTATTTTTTTAAAAAATAGCCTCTTCTGCTGATCACATTAAGTGTAGCTGGTTGCATTTGTTTCTCCAAAATAAAACTGAGCAGTGTTCATGAGCGATTTCTTTTAATACTGAAAACGGGTACTTGCCAGAGCTCTTCATGCATAAGTATTGAAAGTAAAAAATGCGAAAGACAGAAAGTGGTAGGAAGAATAAACCCATGTCCTAATTTTTGCCTCCCATCCTCTCCTCTTACCCATATCTGTATCTTATTTATTTTGTATTTGTTTTATGTGGTGGAGTGACGGGTGGAGTGACGGGTGGATATATAAACTGTTCCTTTGTAGAAAGTTTTGTGCTTCTGATCCAATATGAATTCTACTTAGAGTTATTCATTCCTTTAGGGGAGATTCTGGTTTATTGCAACAACCTTTCTTAGAGAAGTCATATAATTCAATATGTTCTTTCCATTTTTGCTTCAAGAAGAATTTGATCTTGATGCATGTACAAAGTTGGCATTGTGGATGTGAATTGTCTTCATATACAATAAATTTTCTTGTATGAAAATTGCTCAGTGTATTTTAATATATAAATAATAAAAAGTAGACATAACATCTGTGCCCGCCTGTCCTACTGTTAGGGGGGCTGTGTGGGGAGAAAATGTTGCCAATTTGGCTTTTCATGCTTACCTTGAAAAAGGCAGTGCGAGACAGAGGGGCATGGAGAGTTCTGATCCATAGAGAAGCTGAGGGTCAGACAACTGAATGGCTGATGATGAAACATACGTTGTTCTAAATATATAAATCAAGACCAAGATAGATGTTAGCTGTATTGGCAGTTATATGCTCAATGTGATGTTATTTCTACAAAAACACCAAGTGGCTATTTTCCATTCACATTAAACAACATGCATCTTTTTCCCACCCCTTTTTCTACCTTCCTTCCAATCCACACTCTCTTTTTCTTAGTATTTTCCCTACCCATAGTTCCCATTCAGTTTTCTCATAAGGCAGCAGTTAATTGATAAATGGACAGTGATGTGACTATGTGATAAATGGTGACAGCCAAATTGGGGAGAAGCATTCTAGGTTAATCTGATTAAAGGCCTGGAGTGTTTGGGAAAAGTTCAAGCCAAGCTTTTGTCCAAAGCAACACATTCCTGCAGGAGGTAAGAGGAGAGGTCCTTCTTTGCTGAAATTCTTGCTTAGAAATTTTGAGGATGAAGAAAATGATATAGGGCTAAAAAACCAACTCTATACATCTTTGACATATAGCAATTCAGTTAAATAGTTCTTGAGAGCTTAATCCAGGAACTGGCAAGCTGGTGATCCCAAGCTGTTTCAGATTTCAACTCTCATTACCTCCAGCTAGCATGATAATCAGTAAATGGTTGTGGGAAGAGTAGTTTAAAATATCTTCCTCTTAGTTCTTTTTCAGGAAATGAAAGTGGTGGGCCTTGGGAGGGGATGGGCCCATTACGTTCAAAGTTGCTTTTCCATAAAACATTCTTACTTCTTCTGATTCTTAGTACTGTAGGAGATCTTGAATAGGACCCAGGATCCTTGACATTCAGCTCCATTGCTCTACAGTCAATGGAATAGAGCCTCTTACATTTGTTTCATTCCGCTCTTACGTGTGATACTATGAGGGTCATTGACTGAAAACTGTAAAGCCAAACTGTAAACATTGACTAAATGTTCCCAGGAATGGTCCCTGCAGGAACTATGGAGATTAATGAGCATTAATTATCTCCTGGCTGCCTGTCACCAGGGGATCTCAATACACCTTGCAGACGGGACTGAATAGGCTCAGAGAGACAGAGAAGGGGAACTTTATTAAAGCTTTGTTTTAATAACCCTTTCTATCTCCTACTTCTAACCTTTTCTCAGAAGAGCCTTGGCTTTCGGGAAACCTCAGCCTTTTCAATGTAATGTCTATCTTCTTTATGGCAGTAGTTCTAGTTTGCCATAACTGTTCTTACTTTTTAATTAGAGTTGCTTTGTAATGCCACTTTCCATATTGAATTGTTCATAGGGACACTATTTGGATTATACCCTGTGATAAATATATTTAAGCACAGTATGCCATCCATATCTTCCAGAACAACTGGTTTCTCATAATATAGCTGCTAAAATGATACATTTTAGTGCAAGCTATCTGAAACAAAAAGTGTAAAATGCTGCACAGCAATCTGTTTTGGCAATCAATATCAATTATTAGTATAATAGGAAGAGAATGGGAGATGGAATCCCATATATATATAATTTTGATTTATATGCCGCCCTTCTCCAGAGACTCAGGGAGGCTTACAATGCGTTAAGCAATAGCCTTCATACTTTTGTATATTTTATACAAAGTCAGCTTCTTGCCCCCACAAACTGGGTCCTCATTTTGATGCAGAAGGGCACAGCTTTGATCCAAGGCATCTCTAGTTCAAAGATCAAGGAGCAGGTAATGAGAAAAGGCTGGATCTAAGATCTTGGAAATCCATGGACTGAATTCACAGATGATCATCCTCTGGGTATTCGCTCCCACTTTACTGAGATTCATTTATTTTAAAATTCCTTAATTTAATAAAAAAAAAACATGAAGGTAACTTTAACGGAAGCATTGGTCTCAAATGTAAATGGATACAACAATGACTGTGGGTCCTAGATGTTTGCAGCCCAGTGCTTGAATTGCATTCTGATAAATTAATGTTTTGTAACTTGCCACACATTCCAGGGCTACCATTTGCTGAGACTTCTGCTAACTAGTTTTGTTGTCAAAATTCCAAATATTCCTCCTGACCCTAAATTTTAGAGATATCTCCACTAAAACATTGTGGTTATAGTTTAGATGTATGACTCCAACCACTGTGATTTGTAAATCATGGTTTAGGTCTTAGTATCATGCTCAAATGTGGCAATCCTGCAAACTCCTAAAATGAGAAATTTGTATAGCATGCCACAAATAATATAATGATTTCACTTAGGATCAGGCAAGAAATAAATAGACCATTTGGCTTAAGATACATAACTTTCTGCATACTTTTTTGAGCTAGTCTTAGTTTTATTAGTCTTATTGGTAATTTGTCCATCTTTAATTTTTTTCATAAAAATCAGTCTTAAGATAGAGAGCTAAACTTCAGAGTATATGTCAAGTCATATAAAATATGTGGTCAAGCAATTACTGCTAAAATATATACATCTGCTGGGCTCAAGGACAAGTCATAGCAGATACCATAAGTCATTCTGAACTACCTTTCCTATATATATATAGTCCTGCATTATATTATATATATTATATATTATAATATTATATAAATATTATATATATAGTATTTTACTGCAGGATAACACCGAGTCTCCTAAATATGTAGTCACATCTCACTGAAAGACACATACATGCATACTGTTTTCTGAAAGGAAACTCCCACACATGGGCTTCTACCCTTCACTTGCTACCCTATGGATGAATTGTGTGATTACAAGAACAGTTGATAGAGTAGCAGTGGAATTGGAGATGGCTACTAGTCATGATCACTCAGACTTCAAAAGATTAAGAGCTTAATTGCATGGCAGGATGTGACATTATGTCTTGCTGCTGGGTGACGGAATAATAATCCTATTTTTCCCCCCAAGATACTTTCTTGCTTTTAGCAAGCACTGATGGCTACCTCTTCTTTCACAAAGGGAATGCAGGGGTTGAGCAAGCATACAAATGAAAAAACCTTAGAAAGCCAGGGGGTGATGGTAGTGCAAGAGGTGGAGCTACTACATCCCCCTGACTTCGCCTGGTGTCCAAACAGCAGGAAGAAGGTGGGGATACAGCAATATATGCATGACTGAATGCATACACCGAACAAAACCAGCTTGTTACATGCCTACCACCAGCAGTCTCCCCTTCCTCCTCAATGTAGTGCCATGGTGTGCTGACTCCTTTCATTTGGGAGCAAGCCATACTTGAGGAATTCATTATTCAGTTCTTTTCTAGTCCATCATATGGATACCATAAATAGGGCATGAGCATAATAGCATGTTCCCACCTGTGTTTCCTAGCAAAGCAGTACTGAAGAATATGTATGTGTCTTCATGTCAGTCTTGATTCCTGCTAAAGTGACTGGACAAGTCATTGCAGCTTTCAGGACAAGATTTTGGAAATGGGTTGTCCTTGCCTCCTTCTTAGGGCTGAGAGAGAGTGACTGGCCCAAGGCCACCCAGGTGGCTTTGCGCCTAAGGTGAGATGATCCCACGGACTCCAAATTTCTAGCCTGGTACCTGAAACCACTACACCAAACTGTTTATCACTGAGGAATATACTGTCTTGAATACTGGAGAGAATACTCTAGTCTAGGACATTGAACATGATTCAGAAAAGGTGTTATTTACCTCAGGTGAACACTGCCCCTCTCTTATGCATTAAACTAACTTGGTACTTCCAGGCTTCCATACAAGCCTGGAAAAAAAAGAGTCCAGAAGAACTCTTAAAGTGTTAATATATTTATCCAGGCTTCAGGAGAAGTCTGGAAAAAAAATGTTGGGCTGCTTTACTGAATCACACTGAGGTGCTGTGCTAATCTCAGGCCTGAAGCAATTCTTCCAAATCATTTTTGAAGTGTGTGCAGCTTTAATGAGTAGGAACCTCTTCCATGAGTTTAAATAATCCCTTTTTAATGGTGTCCCAAGTTGGTGATCATCACTATTATCTTGCGGTAGCTAATCCCGCAGTTGAATTATGCATAGTTTGAAAAAGTGTAACTTTCTTTTTTATTTCCCTTGGACTTTTTAGATTCTAATATTATGTGAGCAAGAAGGAAAATATCTTCCTTTGTTTTTCTACATACAATGCCGGGCATCTTTTCATATGCCTTCTTTTTTATAAGTTGATTCTCTGCTTTATTGTTATTTTTTTTTTAAGAAAGAAGGCCCTTGTGTTGTAGAACAGTTTGCTCTTGGCTATGATCTGATCTTGAGCTTCATTTGGTCTGTATGACATTTTTCTCAAGGAGAAGGTGCACATGCTGCCATGAAGATGGATCAACTTGATACAAACTAGCCTGTTCTCTGGCTTCTGTTTTCTTGAAATGACTGAATTGAAGCTCCCTGTTATGAATGTTTGGGTTCTGCAACGTGCTCTACATTTTTGGGCAACAGCAACAGCCTCTTTGATGGCATACAGGGCAAAAGGCCTGACCTCTGGAACTGAAACTTATGTTTGGCTGTTCTCCACATTAGAATTTGACTGGATGTCAGTGAGAGCAATTCTGGGAAGAGTCTACTGCACTGTGTTTCTAACTATCTGCGATCCTGTCACTCTTAATAAGATCACTCTCTTCCTGTCAATAATATCATTCATTGCTGAGACATAAGCACAGGGAGGGGAGTGGGAGATGTCATTTCTTCCAACCCACTCACCAGTGAAATAATCTTTTAGTGAAGTAATATTCCACAGCAGGAGGAAATTCTGAGGACTAATTTGGATGAATAAAATATTTTAATAGGGTTGGAGATGACAATGACATGTAAGTTCTTCTAAAAGAGAAGAAAGGGGAAAGTTTCTTTTTTCCTCTCAGTCCCAGTTGTGATCAGTTCCCACATAGCCATAATCAGTTCTTTCCACTCCATAAGCACACCTCTAATCGGGCTATATCTCCCCTACCCATTGGGTGAGAACTCCCTTAATGTTCTGGTTACATAACTCTTCCAACTTTGTTTGTTGAAAGGGAGTGGCAAATTGAGTACAGAACAAGAATGACACTAAGGGGACAGAATACAAGGGAAGACCTGGAGACTGACTAGTTTGATATATTTGTCAGTTTTCCTATCCCATGGATGGTCAGAGAGGTTTATATGCCTTTGTAGTGATGTACTGATCTTACATTTTTGTGTTTGCCCCATAAACTTTGGGTGATTTTGCCTTGGACTGTCCATGTGTAAAGTTGTATGTTGAAGGCAGACCTTTAACAGATAAACAGAGTTGGAAGGGACTTTATAGGTTATCTAGTCCAACAACCTCCCCACCCTGCTCAAGCAAGAGACCCTACATCATTTCTGACAAATGGCAGTCCAATCTTTTCTTGAAAATCTCAAGTGATGAAGCGCCCACAACTTCCGAAGGCAAGTTGTTCCATTGGTTGATTGTTCTCACTGTCAGAAAGTTCCTCCTTATTTTCAGGTTGAATCTCTCCTTGATCAGTTTCCATCCATTATTCCTTGTCTGGCCCTCAGGTGCTTTGGAAAATAGCTTGACCCCTTCCTCTCTGTGGCAGCCCCTCAAATACTGGAACACTGCTATCATGTCTCCCCTGCTCCTTCTCTTCACTAGACTAGCCAGGCCCAGTTTCTGTAACTGTTCTTCATATGTTTTAGCCCTCTTGTGATGATCTACAGAAGGTAGAAATTCATGGTACTATCCTGGCTTAAATGCCCAATTCTTATCAATCTCATAGGGCACCTGTATGCTTCTCGAAGGCTGTTCTTAATTAGTATGCTTAAAAGAAGTCTGGTCCCATTCACAGGATTTACAAACAGACTTTAATTGAAGTTTCATTCTGATTTTGATTGCAGAAACAATTTGAATTAAATGAATAGATCCAAGTCAGTTGGATAAATAAGTAGTATAAGATAAGATAAAGGAAAAGGGATTACGGTTAAGCATCAGTTAAGGTTAAGGATTAGAGCTGAGAATGGAATCACACATGATTAAAAAAAATATGCTCCATTGCTCTATAAAGTTGAGAAATAATGCTACAGTATATATTGTGCACCAATTGACAATTGGGTCATTTATAGTTGCCAGTTCCCTATTCCCATCCAACTTCTGATGAATCACAGCACCCAGCAATCACATTCCTTTCATTTTAACACAAAGCAGCAAGCAAAAAGTGCATCTCTGGCAAAAGCCACGGTTGGAAGGCCATCCTCCACAAAACAGATTCTCATACATACAATTGCTGTCATTCAGTTACCGATAAAAGGGCCCTCATTAGATTTAGAGCTTTTATGAGTAACAACCTATTGTTCTTACTTTTTGTCACAGAACTAACTAGGTGCTGCATGTTACCTAAATATTAAATAGGGCATTGCATGCTTCAAAAAATGGTTCAGAAAAAACTATTTGAACTCTATGGGAAGGCAGCATCTTTGTTATTCATCACAACTGGCTGTTTTTCAGGCTTCCATGCAAACCTGGAAAAAAAGCTGCTGCTGCTTTAAAAGTTGCATTAAAACAGCAGTTTCTTTTTTCCCCAAGGTTCACGCAAAAGCCTGAAAAAGTCAGCTTGTTTTAATGAACACCAAAGAGAAATATGCCATGTGAGCTGCAAAGCTCGTCGTCTTAATCAATTTTGAAACATGCACCACCCTGCTGAATATTTAACTCTCCTGGATATGAAATTGTCCAGATAGTTAGGACAGAAAGGTCTACCTAACTTTTAATTACCAACTGTAGCCAAATGAAATTTTTCTTGAATCTATTAGATAGTGACTAAATTTGCTTGACATGCTTACCTATGCTTGTGGCTTAATCAAATGAATTTCTTGAGTGACAGTGAACTGTAAATTAACCATAAATAATAGCATGTTTTGATAGCAAAATTAGCAAAATTATGGTTTCTAGTTTGCAGTTCAACGTGTGGTACAAGCCATTTGCAATTTGATCTCAGTCTTGACTTAAGCAAGGCAGAGGACCTTGGCTGTCAATCTGGGAAGGCCTTTGCCAAATATGGGGGGGGGGGGAGAAGTTTTAATTAACCATCCCAGCAGTGTGTGTGTGTGTGTGTGTGTGTGTGTGTGTGTGTGTAAAAATCTCCCCTTTGGTCAGAATTTCACCTCTTGCCACAAAATGGGAGATCAAGGTAGTGTTCTGCTCCTCCTGAATTTGGCTTCTACCACTGACCTAGATAGGAGTGGTGATCAGGTATGCCAATACTACAGCACAATTCACAATTTAGATTCTTCTCAATAAAGGAACAAGAATCCAACACTTCTGGATGTTTCCCCCTTGCAACCCTCCCAATAATGAATACATTATTTAAAAGCAAGAAAGCAACCCTCATTATCATATCTAGAAAATTACCCCCGCTCCCCTGAACCAGCAATTTGCCTGCCATGCAGCTCCGCTCTGACTTGCCCATTAATTACAGGGATGAAAAATCATTTGGAAGTCAGGAAAGGAAACTAATTGGATCTCCCCCCACCACCAGTAAGAATTAATGAGAGACGAAGACGCTATAACAAGGTGGGATCCAGAATCATTGGAAAGGGTCTACACTGGAATCCTTCTCTTTCCTTTCCTGCACTTCCCCTGTTTTTCTTTCTTTCTTTCTTTGAATTCTCATTTAGAACTATAGCCACTCGTCTTCCATTTAGCCTGTAACCTACAGTATATTGCCTGTCGAATTGGAAGTCCTGTAAACCCCAGCCAGTATCATCAGTAGCCCCATTGATTGGAGAAGCTGGAACTGTCCTCTGACTCCTCCAAAACAGTTCTGAGTGGAAAAACTGCTCTAGAGTTGGTGCATCATGGTGGCTAAGGATATGAATTATGATTCAAGTCTTGCCTTTGCCATTAATGGCGATACTAATTATCTAGTCAATTGCTTAGGCAAACCCCATCTGCAGTAGGTAGGTAAACTGTGCTGGCCTGCTTTATAAAGTTGGAGCAAGCTAAATATACAAATCCTTTGGTATCTGAAAGTGCTACATAAAACATGCTAAGTATTATTATAATCCTCTACACTGAATACACATTAGTGGGAGCTCAGAGCACCCAGAAGGAATTCAGGATTTAAGGGCTAAAAGTAGCCCAGTTCAAGGGCAGGGCAGCTTTATGAAGAGATCGATTTAAGTTCACACTTGACGTGATACAAGAGATCCATGAACAAGTTTTTCTTTTAGAACTTAGATGGCCTGATTAGAATCAGAAGTATAGTTTCTGTGCAAAATGGAGTTCTTCCTCTTAAGTTCTTTCTTCCCCGAATAAACTGGCTCTACTTAGAATCGACATAAAATGAGTTCCCTCTCCCACAGCCCTGCCCTAAATCAGCAGTGGGCTGTGGTATAGTTGCTTTTAATTTCATACTAATGGATGTTGGAAGGCCTGTTAATGAGAGTCAGGCCATTGGACAGTAGATGTTTTCTATCCCAATGTTGCAGGTAGCAGAATTGCAGCCTGTGAGAAGAGGCCATCATATCAGATGGATTGCTACCTTGCTCCCAGCTGAGGTTCCTGTTTTAGAAGAGGCAGTGTTCCAGCTGTGTCCTGACCTTGATTGCTGGAATTGCTGATGAGTGGGAATCTGACACTGGAATCTTGGGGGATAAGACTCATTTCATAGCAGCAGAGCTATCGAATTTCCTTTGCCTTATGCATTGCTTGCTTAATCCATTGGCTCCATGATCTTAAAAGATGGGGATTTCTGCTCTAAGACCTATGAGCAAAGAGTATAAGGCTATGTAAATGAACATTACCAGCCTAGCCTGACACATTCCTTTCCCATGTGCCAGCCCCACTCTAAACATGTTTGTATGCTGGCAGTGCTGATGTATTTTAGTACAGATGGAATTACGTGCGTTTTTGTTAAGTCTTATGAACATCAAGAGGCTTCTGAACAGGTTCAATCCTGAGTATAAGCCAGAGGACATTGAGGAGCAATGTAGAAATGGGTA
>JANHZT010006641.1:82359-93917 GCA_032468215.1 Stegonotus admiraltiensis | reverse complement strand
GTGTGATTGGACACACAAGGAATTTGTCTTGGTGCATATGCTCTCAGTGTACATAAAAGAAAAGATATGTTCATCAAAACTTGTAAGGTACAACACTTAATGATAGTCATAGGGTAAAAATAAGCAATCAGGAAACAATATCAATATAAATCGTAAGGATACGAGCAACAAAATTACAGTCATAAAGTCATAAGTGGAAGGAGATGGGTGGTGGGAATGATGAGAAGATTAATAGTAGTGCAGACTTAGTAAATAGTTAAGCACCAAGAGTCCTCAAATAGAGTGGGTTACAAGTTGAATGAATGAGAGGGGAAAAAAGAGGATCCAAATAATTACAGACTGGTTAGAGGGAGTGGGCAAAAGTATAGAACAGTTTTTAAAGCAGATTTTTAATATAGGCCAGATTGTAGTTCCATGAGCTAGATACAGACTGATTGAACAATCATACTCAACGAGCGTAGTCATGTAGTCAAGCTAAGAGAATGTGTGGAGCACCATATTGTGAAGCTCTGTCTTAGGCTCTATACCAGGGGTGTCAAACTCAATGGGTGCTTAGATCTGGCCTGCAGCACTGGTGGGTTGCTACCGGTTTGCCCTGGATTGGGAGAACCGGTGGTGGCAGCAGGAGGCTCCGCCCACTTGCCTGGATGCATCTATGCATGCGCAGAAGCTTCTGCACATGTGAAGTGTTGCGCGCACACGAGCAAACCAGAAGCAAACTAAATTGAAACCCTCTACTGGCCTGCATGGCCACCCTGGAAACAGCGAAGGACTAGCCTGCAGTGCCTCTGCCAGCGACAAGGCAGTCCTCCCAAGCTCTGTTTTTGCTTGCAGAGGGTTGCAGGAGGCTGTCACGGCTGAAAACTGAGTTTGCGAGGTCCGCATGTGGCCATCCTGAGCTCTGTTTTCACTGGCAGAGGGTTGCTGAGGCCATCACAGCAGAAAACAGAGCTCGGGAGCCCGTTTTCACTGGCAGAGTGCTCGGGCCACCACAGGCACCCCTGACATGAGTGAAGTTGAACTGGCCATGTCTTCCCTGGCCATGCCCCCCACCTGGCCTCCCCAGGTCAAACACAATCCTGATGCGGCCCTCAATGAAATCGAGTTTGGCACCCCTGCTCTATTCTCTTTGACTTATTTGTAAGTGACTTGGAGGAGAAATTAGTAAATATAAATTTTATATTTGGACGACCCAAAGACAGCAAAACAACAAACACTTTAAAAGATGGTATCAAATCAGAAGGCGCTTGACAAGTTGGAGGACAAACCAGCAAGATACATTTCAACAGGGACAGATGTAAAGTGTTTCATTGGAGTAAGAAAAATGAAAGGCATGAGTATAGGAATGAAAGAAGCCATGCTGTGCAACAGTACATGCAAAAAGAACCTGAGTGTCTTGGTGAATCAACACAAACATGATCATCTCTGTTCTACATAGGTTCAGACAATGTCTAGAATATTGTGTCTAGTTCTGGGTGCTGCAATTTAGGAAGGGCATTGACAAATTAAAGTGTGTTCAAAGGAGGGGCATCCAAAATGATGAGGAGCCTGGAAGGGAAATTTTATAAGGAATATTAGGCAGTATGCTTAATTTGGAGAAAAGAAGACTGCAGGACGGAAGGACTGTTATGTAGAAGGCTGGGCAGAATTGTTTAGAGTATTTCAGAAGATAGGACAAAAGCTATTTACATGACAACAATTGTAGATATTGATTGGCGTAAGAAAGGACTTCAAAATAGGAAGAGTTGTTCAACAGGGTATTGGACGGCCTTGGGACCCTCCTCTGTTGGAATTATTTAAAGAGAGGCTGGATGGCCATCTGTTGGAGATGCTGTGGCAGTGCATTCCTGCGCTGGACAGGAGCTTAGACTAGGGGATCTTCATGCTACATACCAATCCTTACACTGTACGATTCGAGAAATGTAAAAGCATTTCCAAATCCGGCATAGACAATAAAACAATAAAAATTCTAAAAAATCTCTGACTAAAAACAGAGTGCCAGTTTGGTGTGGGGGTCAAGATACCAGGCTACAAACCAGGAGATTGTGACTTCTATTTCCTCCTTAGGCATCAAGCCAGTTGGATGATCTTGGGCCAATCACTCTCTCTCAGCCCTAGGAAGGAGGAAATGGCAAACCATTTCTGGAATCTTGCCAAGAACACTGCAAGGATTTCTCCAGGGAGTCACCAAGAGTCAACACTGACTTCAAGGAACCAAAAACAACAAAAAATAACAACTAAAAATAGAATTGTTTGCTCTATTGCTGCATTTTAACTCCTGTGACATGCATTTTCCCACCCAGTTATAGTGTGTGAACTTGGCTTCCAGTGTCTTTTCCCATTATTATTCTCTAATAACTCCAGTTCTGTTCTTTCTCATACTTTGATTGGTTTATGGACAGTAGATCTGGCCTCCATTTTACAATTGTGATGCAGTAGGATTCACTTCCCAGATAGTGTTCCATCCTTCTCAATACCACTTCCCTTTTTGCTATTAATAGTATACTCATGTTGTTTTCCCCATTCAATAATCTTGAAGTGGCTTTCTATATGAAGAAATGGGATAATTCAAAGTATAACGTCAGCAGTTGCAAAACTCAAAGGGTTAGCAAACAATACATCAGAAACTACTTTCAAGATACTGTACTTGTATTCTGATGCCTATAGGCCTTGTTTGAAAAGTTTCCTAAGCAACATGATCTGATTTCCTCTTTAAAACTGTGGTTTTTGTTAGAATTCTAATGCTGAAAGGAGCCATGTGAGTAGGTGCACGGTTCACATGATATACCCGTGATCGGAAACCTTTGGCACGCATGCTAAAAGTAGCACACAGAGCCCTCGCTGTGGGCATGCTCGCCGCCGCCAGCTTCTCTTCCAGGTTCCGTCACACACATGTGTGCTGGACAGTTGGTCCAGCACGGCGGCCAGCTGCTGTCTTCCAGGTTCCGGCATTCACATGTGCACCAGCCAGCCGGTCTTTGCGCATGCACACCGGCCATCCAGGCGCTCCAGGGCACAAAAGTGCTCCAGCTTTGGCACTCAGTGCCAAAAAGGTTATATACAATCAAAAAACTTTCTTTGAATAGCCAGTTTTTAGCTTGATGTATATATTTTTTTTCTATGTGCAAAATTACCTCTGCCTAAAGAACACTTTCTCAGAGAGAGAAAGAGCTTCCCAACATTTGCACAGTTCTTGGTGAGAAACAGATGTGCACCTCATTATAGATTCAAGAAAATTGTCTATTGCTTAATTTTGACTTGGCTATCACCGGTAACAATTTTGTTACCATGTTCAATTCTTCTTTCCCCAAAAGGTTTTTCGTAATCTTGACCAATCTCCTAAACTTGCAGTCAGATGTATTGTAATCTTTCTCTGAACTGCACTCCTCAAATCTCACGTTTCGGCTCTTCAAATGAAGCATTCAGAGATGAGGGACATAGTGTGTGGATTTTCCGAATAGAATGCTATAACCACCTGACTCAATACTGACTGATGGGGCTGTGCAGGCCTTAGAAGCACTGCTGCCCTAACCTTGTCCAACTTATTTTACAGGTAAACTGAGCTTCTGTGAAAGCAGGTGGTGCCTGTTTGGTCCCAGTAGGCCTAAGCTGATACCGGCTCCAGTTGCTTTGGCAGCCGACAGCCCCTGGGAGTCCCCCTCCAACCTCTCTTGCCTGTTGCATCAGCCTTTTGAGGAGAGCAGGTGGCAGGAGCTAACGAAGTGGGAAATAAGGAGACCGCAATTCTTAGTTCTCCTTCTGGACCTCCATTCTGCTAAGATCCGAATTATTTAGCAACAGTCTGTGAGGAGACTGCTTCCTTGAAATGTCAGATTGTATGTGGAAGGATCGGTTGGGGATTTTTTTTTCTTTAAATCATATACAGATTTTAAAATTTGGCTGGATACATTTGGGGATCAGGTAATAATGTTCGTTATTACCTGATCCCCAAATGTACCAGATCAAATTTGCTCATCCGCACTCCCCTTTCCCCACTTTTCCCCATTTTGTGCTTGTTTTTAAGATGTAGTAAGTTCAATATTTTTTATAGTATATTTCTTATCGTACATTTCTTATATTGGGCCGGATGGGCCTATTATCCAACAGCAGGGGAAGAACTAACTGAATTGTATTTTGCCCCTATAAGACAATACCGAAGTCTAAACAGTAGTGCTATACAGGAGTTATGCATCTTCTTCAGGACTTGTACAAATACATGTTTGATCTTGACTGGAAAGAAACATAGCTCAAGCATCTATGTGCGTGCATAGATTTCTGGACAAGCATTAGATACTAAACTTCAATATTTGAATTTTATTTGAATTTGCTTGAGATGTTCTGTGTTGAGATCTGCCTCTCAGACTGTAGCCAGCCACTACAGTAGTCGGCCTATAATCTTCCTTTCTTTCAGTGTATTTTTTTTTTATTTCTGACAAGTTTTCAGTGGATCAGTTCTGTTGTGGGATGAGTGAAGGACTCCCTATATGTACATTAGGATAGACATATTTTGTTTTATTTGAGATTAGCACCTGCATCTGAAGCTTTGAATAATGGGTGCAGTGGTGTGTTGTTTTTTTTAAGTTCTGGAAAGCAAGTGCAATTAAAAGTGTCAGTCAGTTCCATCTAGTGGCTTCCCTTAAAACTGCATTATGTCTCTGCCTTAATAATATTTCCTCATTTCCCTTTCTCTTTCAGGTGCAATAATCGGACACAGTGTGTAGTGGTGGCTGGCTCAGATGCTTTTCCGGACCCTTGCCCTGGCACCTACAAGTACTTAGAGGTCCAATACGACTGTGTCCCCTACAGTGAGTTCATTTCACATTGTATTATGATGCATCATCTTGTTTCTGTTCTTGATCCAAATGAGATCCCTGCCTGACCCAGGGAGGAGAGATTCCACAGGCTGGCACACCCATCTACCAGCACAGAGTAGGGGATCTACTTAGGAAAAATACTACTTAGCACTGAAACAAGAAACAAGTCTTGACTATACTGCCTCTTGTGTCAGGGGATTTCAATGGCTAAAATAATAATAGAGTTCACCCAATTCCCAAGTTCTAAGAATGGGATTGAATATAATGCATTAGTTCTGGAAAGCTGGGCAAGAGGAATCCTAATTGTTCCATTGTCAACTCACCTTGTGTTGGATGATCACTGTTTTCATTTCTCCACCTTTTCTTGCCAACCAGTAATTTGTATCCTTGGGTGCCAAGTACATGACCGGGCCCAAAGGTCTAGTTTTAAATTTGGGGGATAATATTTTTGAGCAAAAAGTTATTTTTTTAATCAGATTTTGGATGAATGTTGAATACTGGTTCCTTTTTATATTATTACCCAATCCCTCCATCACCTTTGAGCATTTAGAGCTAAATATTGCCAGCATTGGTCTTTTCCAGGATCATATTTCAGTCCGCATCCCCTGAAGCCAAATTTAAGAAAAATAAAAATTCATCACAGAACAGGCCTTCAGGGAAAAATGTTCCCCCCATATAAGGCCATCCATGACTGCATATGGAAGGTGCAGGGGTTTGAAATACATGCTCCTAACATGCGCTGTATGTTTCTGATTGTTGTAGGTTTGTTTTTGTACATATGTATGGATCTATAGCATTTGGCTAACCCTTATGTGAGTGTCCATCTAAAAGATATGCCCACACTCTATCTTATCTCTATCTCTATCTCTATCTCTATTTCTATCGACATATGGATATACATACATACATATTCATGCTTCATATGATATATATACATATATATACACATATATATATATATTTATGCATTGCATCCATGCATATATGGACTGTATGCCCATATGGATGGTGCAGTGAGATATATAGCTATCTCCATATTGGTGTGCATGCACATGACTCTCTGTATGTACACACATGCATGTCTCAATGTTTCGGTGTGTGCTTGGAGGTGGTTTTGTGTGCTTTGTATTAGAGCTAAATCATCTGGGTGGTGGGAGGTGGGAACCTGTTTTGAACGTAGCCGTGGCAGCAGGACGAAGGGTACTGCCTCTTCCCGGAGGAGAGGCAAATGAAAAATGACTCTGCCACATGGCTGTCCTCAGGCGCTTAGGTTAAAGTTTTTGCACACACACCACATGCTTTGAATGCTGCTAAGCTCAACTGGGTGTATGGCCATTTGGGTATATGTACAGTTCGGTTTTGAGTGCCTGTATGAGAGCCCACATGGTGTGAGTGTTCTATCAGTGGCCTTATAAGTATGTCTATGCATATTTATTGAATGTGGCCATGTATGCGCTTGTACCATCATCCAGACTAAGATACTTAAGATGAAACTTGACAGCTGTTCTCTTTCTTGGAAAAAGAGGAAATCGAGGTAGGCATTCCTTAAAAAATTAAGATAATTCAATTATTTTTCTCAAAAAGGATGTGTGATTTTTAAAAAAGAACACTCACAAGTATTCTTAATAACAAACTGAGGAGAGTTTGATTTTCTGGCTTGTGAGATAATTGTGAAAACTGGAAATAGGACAGTTTTCTGTTACAAGCTGCCCCTTGGAACCCATCTTTTTTCATTCCTAATGAATAGCTGCAGGGGTGGGGGTGGTATAACTGCCACTCCCTGAACTAGTTCCTCAACACTAGGACTTGCTGAGGAATCTGAATTAAAACTGGATCCTGTAACGTTGTGACGGTCGATCAAGGAAGAAACTTTTTATTTCAGAGTAGCTTCACAGAGTCCGACTTAAACCTATTTCTGTTTGTGTCATGGATCCTGATCAAGCCTAGTAAGTCTCGCCTGGCAAGCCTGATAAGAGCTACTGAATTGCCAGCTTGGGATGTCCTTCCTCCCTGGGTCAGCAACTGATACACCCTCTCCTTTCCTGTTCTGTTATTTGGGGTGTGTGGAGAGGTTGGCTCTTCCTTGCTTCATACCTTACCCACTCTCCACTGGGGCTTGGGTCCATGTGGGAGGGATAAATCATTCAGGGTGTATCCCCCTCCCTCCATGCTAATACCCCTTTGGTTTCTCCTCACAGATGAAATGGAGTGATGCAAGGCAGACGTGGCCTCTTAACTTCTTAACATTCATTCCTGCCCCTTTTCCTTCCAGCTACCTGATGGTGCCGAAACAAATCAATCAACGCTCATCTCAGGGTGTAACCAGTCCTGACCCCTCAGAATTAACAGCGCTGGGAATACACCAAACCAGCAAAGGGCACTAAATTATTGGGTTATAAAAAGGGGAGAGAAGATGCAGATGGTATTGTGGTAGGAAAGCGGGATGGGTGGATGTGCCAAGGAGCATAGCTGTGGAAATAACTGTCTTCTCAGCACAGGTGACCTCAGGGCCTGGAAATGACCCACTGCAACCATTTGCATACATCACAGTTTATATATTATTCATATAAGTAATATTTACATATAAGTATATTTGCCAACTCATTTGTTTAGTTTTACACATTTTTTATCTGTTGAATCAAATCCAGTTCTTGGAGAGCCCCTGGACAAATCTCTGCAGTTTCCTAGGCAAAGAATTTCAGAAGTGGTTTGCCATTGCCTCCTTCTCTCAGGGGCTGAGAGAAAATGATGGCGCCAGCTGGCTTTGTGCCTAAATGGGGGCTAGAACTCACAGATTCCTGAGGCCTTAACCACTGCACCAAGCTGGGCCTCAGTTTTACACAGTCATATGCATATTACATACATGCATATTTCTATAATTTAAAATGTTTGTATGCATACATTATGTGTACTGTATGTGTACATATGCACACAAACTTCCTTACATTTTTCAATCTCATGCAAAAAGGCTTTTTTAAAAAATATATATGTAGTATAGTGGACATACAGAGGTATGTACTTTATGGATGCGGACAAGGACAGCCATCTGTTGGTACAGTTCATGTTTATTTATGAATTCTATACCAAGTTATACTTATCACGAAAATGCACTGGCTAATTTACTTATATATTTTTCCCATGAAGACTTTATGTAGCATTGTTTAGGCATTCATCCACCAAGTTTTTGAAACTGTGGATAAGCAAGTTAGCATGAACTCTTCCATGATCCCCTTTTCCCTCCTTTTTTCTCACATTCTGGTCTTGGCATGGAGAGATGTTGACTTAGGCTAAATCAAAGGTTTCTATAAAAATCATTTAATGAATGAGACCATCTCAAGCTAGAATATCCACACACAGATCTAGACTGGACATCAACAACTTCCAAGCCGCTGTTTATGAAGCCAAGGATATAGTATGGCTAAGTGAAGCCATTATTCCTTCTTTTAAAAATGCCTTGTGGTCACATTGGGCTTTCTGTAGAAACAGAATTCAGTTCCTGCTCTTGTTACACCTCATCCTGTTTCTGCTATTCTCTGCTGGTTGCTGTATCCTGTTTATTTAAACAGGGGAAAGCCTGATCCAATGCTGTTTCTGTTGGGCTCAGGACTGGGGCAGGTGATGGGAGGGAAAAGCAAGAAACTGGAGTTGTGGTGGGGAGAGATGGGTCACAAAGCGAGAGCAGAGATGAGAGGGGCCTCTGTTGTCAGATCCTTTTGCTTCTTTCTTTGCAGCTCCTTCCACTCTAACCATACACCAATCTTCCTTCCTCAGGGGCCAGTCTGTCATGTGGAAAAATAAAACCATTTAATGTGTCCTATTTTTTGGTTTTGATTTTTTAAGTGGATTTTTATTATGGTGTCAATATTTTTTTAAAAACACAACCTCCCTCCTCCCTACCTTCTTTCAGCTTCCTCCCAGCTATCCTTTCTCTTCTTTCACTCCACCTTTTTCTGCTGCTTGCTTCCTTTGCTTTTTCATAGACCAGGGGTACTTAGATCCTCTCTGCTTGAGGAATCTTTCAAATGATAGGATGTGGATATTTAAGCACCTTGTGATGCCACCACTCGCCCAGGAAAGTAGCTTGTTTGAACAGTATCTGGATTCTCTTCTATAAATGATTGAAAGGGTTGAGGAGTTGCCAAACAAGACTTGTTAAAACTAGGCAAAGAACAGGAAGTTGCAGGGAATTGAGCCAGAAAGAGTATTCAAGGATCCACGTTTTTGGTAATTTAAACATTTATATCCACATTGGGCAGATTTAGATTAGATGAAAAGCTTCATATGGTCAACACCTTTGCAGAAGACTATCCTGATTTCTAAGGTGGATGTATGATGTAGTTTTCAACAGGTTCTTTATTTATAATTTGTGAGAGCTTATTTCCTCTTAATTCGGCTATTTGTATAAATAATCTAATTTATTAGTTAAGCTTAGGCCAGGAGATATGTCCCAGCCCTTGTTCAATCACAAATTCCTTGGATGATTGATATCAACAACTGTCTTGTTCTTTTGGGGATAGATAGAGGAGAGGCCTCCTAAAGTAATGTCAGCTCTTGGAGAAAATGTGTGTTTTTGTGGCCACCTGAAAAAAAAAACCCGACTTTATTGTGGAGTGGAGAAGCCATCATTTTCCCTAAAGGAGAGCAGCCTACATCGAAGAGCTGGACCCAAGGTGAAGCAGGAGTGCCCTTTGCTAGGGAAATGTACTGTTCACAAGCCCTGTGAAGTCACAGCATTTCACAGTATTGCAAAAGAAAATACCAGTTTTCCTGCAATTTCACCTACACTGTATTTGAGCAAGAAATAAATTGGTTCATCTCTCCAACGCTGCCAGCATGATAGGATTGGAGAGATCCAGAGCTGCTTTCAGAGCAGTACAGAATTCTTATGAGGTGCAGCAGGAATCAAAATACATGAGGAGGAGGAATTGGGAGGCGTAATTCCAGAGAGTATTAAAAACAAATTTTGAGCCTGAATTCAGACAACCTTATTGCGTAATTTCACACAGTATGTTCCTGCTTTCTTAACACTATGTCACATGTGTCTCCAATTTTGGTTGTAAAAAAACCCAAAGAGATACTGCTTATCTAAGATGTACCTGGCTACATTTTTCAATCTATTTATAAACAGAGTTTGGAAATTTTAAAACACACAGACACAAATCAACAAAACTTGTTTGCTGAAGGCAAAAATAGGATAGGTATACACATCAAGAAATGAAATTCCTTTTAGACTGCCTTTAGCTGTCTGCCAAAACAAATAAAATCATATTATCTGTTCAATTTGAAGTCAGCTCCATAGCCCAGAAGTGGCTACATTCAGGCTTGTGAGTTCTATTTAATGTTTCTTTTCTAGAATCACAGGAGTAAAACCAAGACTTTATACATTCATGGAATTAAAAATGAAGGCATCTCTAGGCACAAACCTGGGGATCTGAATTCAATACCTGAATGAACTAAATGCTGAGTTATTTCACATGAAAGTCCATTCTTGCCAGCTCCAAAGTTTTTATTATTATTACTATTTCAGAAACAGATTTAGGTAAAAGAAAATCTTACAGTTGTAACTATTTTTAAACAATTGGAAGACATTGTAAATGTACTACAAATCACTTTTAAGGTCTACCAGTAAATATAAATTTAGTTTCTGTTTTTCCTTGCCCTAAATAATGTAATCATTATGTCAACCCCCCAAAACGTTTGTAAGATGTTTAATAAGGATGCAGCATATGTCTTGAAAGTTATTATTATTATTATTAATTATTATTATTATTATATCATATTTATATGCCACCCTTCTCCCTTAGGATTTGGGGTGGCTCACAAGATAAAAAAAACACAACAACAGAATAGTGCTAAAATAACCCAATTTAAAATCCCAAACAATTAAAACCTCACGGCAGATCAGGGGATTTGCTGAAAAAGCCATGTCTTCAGGTCAGCGCGGAAAGTGCGGCGGTCAGGGGCCATTCGGAGCCCAGTGGGTAACCCATTCCAGAGGGTCGGTGCGACCACAGACAATGCCCTCATCCTGGGGGCCGCCAGCTGACATTGTCTGGCCAATGGCGCCTGGAGGAGGGCAGCCCTATGTGAGCGCACTGGACGGTGGGAGGCTGGTAGGAAATGGTCCTGCAAGTACCCCAGGCCCATGCCATGAAGGGCTTTATAGGTAAGTACCAGCACCTTGAAGCAGATCCGAAGGACCACTGGCAACCAGTGCAGCTCGCGCAGGAGTGGTGTTACACTGGAGTAACGGGAAGCTCCCGTAACAGCCCACGCAGCCGCATTCTGGACCAGCTGGAGCCTCCGGATGCACCCCAAGGGCAGCCCCATGTAAAGGGCATTGCAGTAATCCAACTGAGAAATAATGAAAGCATGAGTGACTGTACGGAGGGCATCCCTGTCTAGGAAAGGGTGCAACTGGCGCACCAGGTGAACCTGTGCAAAAACCCCCCTTGTCACGGCTGTCAGATGGTCTGCCAAGGACAGCCGTGAATCAAGGAGGACACCAAGATTACGAACCCTTTCAGAGGGAGTAAGCAACTCCCCTCCCATCCGAAGTGATGGGGATACTAGATCATGAGATGCTGGTATCCACAGCCACTCTGTCTTGAGTCTGGGTTGAGGTTGAGGGGTTGAGTCTGAGCCTGTTCCTGCCCATCCAGACCCATACTGCCTCCAGGCACTTAGACATCATGGAAAGGGCATCCCTGGGTTGGTCCGGGGTGGAGATGTAAAGTTGGGTAT
>JANHZT010006641.1:62896-82259 GCA_032468215.1 Stegonotus admiraltiensis | reverse complement strand
ACAATCCTGTCCACTTCATCTATGGAAACAGGGTCAAAGTCAACCCAGATGTTACCTTCAAGACTTGCTCCCACCTCTGTTATTTGGAAAAATAAGTTCTGAAGGTTTATGTGGGGGGGGGAGTGTTTAGAGTCATGAAATCTGACTCAATATATGTCTGAAAGGTAGAAAATAAAAATATGTAGTCATTCTAACTGTGCTGTGAGTGAATGGTTTAGATCAGGGGTGTCAAACTTGCATTGTCACGTTGTCATCACGTGACATATCATGACTTTTCCCCACTTTGCTAAAATGGGGATGGCTGTGGCCAGCGTGTGATAGATCTAGCCCACAAGCTTGACACCCCTGGTTTAGATTGAACTCAAAATTTTAAAAAGTTTAATTGTCAGTATTATTATTAGAAAAATTATTTTGGCTCAGTTTGTTAGCAGAGGTCAAGAAATAATACTTACATTGTTCCATTAGATTTAGGGGAGCATGCTCAATTTTTGGCATCACTTTCAAAAAAGACTGAGAAAAAAAGAGATAATAAAGAATTGAAAGGAAGTATGCTCAAATTGCCTATTAGTGTTCTAAAACAGGTGATGATGAAATGGACTTTTAAGTGGCTTCAGCTACTTTGATAATTCCATAGAATGTCAAATAATAGTTGCAGTGGCCAATGAGAGTCGGACTAAAAGCAGTAGATTTATGGTGTGGTACAATAGAAGTACTGGAATATTCTTGTAGTAACAAGAGCAGCTAACAAAGGAACTAATTGCTGAAATAAACAATAGCATAGGTACAAAGTGACTAGATATACGAGGAAAGTTTTAGGACTTGCTGCAGAGTCCATGTTTCTTTAAAGAGCTCTGGCTTGATTTATTTTAATAGAACAAGTCTTCATCATTCTATTTTTTTCTTCATTGATTCTCCGCTCACATCTATGTGTTGGCAAAATTGGAGGCCCTTGCTTGCTGTCTCTGTAGCTGCAATCTACTTGTCCTTATTTATGAGCACTTGCAGGTGCAATCTCCTTTTATCCTGACCTTCTTCACTCAGACCATTTCTTCTAGGCTTCCGATGTTCCAATTCCACTTCTGACTAGGGAGTTGGTGGTGCGTAATTCTTGGAAAACCCTGGGAAGTGGTTCTCATAGGTCAATATTGGGACCCAATTAGCCTGAAATGTCCTTTGCCAATGGAGGTGACAAATAGTATAGAATTTTGCGACTGATTATGCAATTGTCATCTTACCTGAGACTCCATTACACTTTGTCCTTGAGAGGAGAGAAAATCTGAACCTTATATTAGCATCCTACATTCTTTTGTGAGAACTTAGGAGCTCCTTTTAATACCACAATGCTATGCATGGTTTTTAACATGTAAAATGTATAAGTGGTTATATATATACTTTTTAAGCAGTAAAGTATGGTGTTAATTTGGTTAATGGCTAACCTATGGATCAGAAATACCTTCTTTCCCCTCCACACACACACACTTTTGACTGGTTTGATAATCCAGAACTGGAATCTCCTTCTTAAAGTTGATTCCAGCAACAAAATTAGATGTCTAGGCATATTTTCGCTTACAAAAATCTGCAGTGTTAGCCAAGTGCCAGTCAATTGTTGTTTGACTTCTTAAAGGGTTGTCTTTTACTTTTGGAGACCCTCTGTTCCATAGACTTTGTACAAATCATCTCATTTTAAACTCATCTGAGTGACAGTTTCTTGGTGCTTCAAGATCCTGTTGGCTTCAGCTGTCCTATCATCATTCCTTATATTCTTGTTTACATACATATATTCACACAATGTAGATTCATTCCTTTATATATGAAACTTGTATTTATTAGGCTCATAAATAATGAATAATAGATAATAAGTGTCTAATAAGCATTCTGATAAATTATGGGATGAAATTCTAATTTTCTGAATTACAATACTACTTGGCCATTTTATGTGGAGCCCTGGTGGGGCAATGGTTAGAATGCAGTACTGCAGGCTAACTCTGCCCACTGGCAGGAATTCGATCCTGACTGGCTCAAGGTTGACTCAGCCTTCCATCCTTTCGAGGTCAGTAAAATGAGGATCCAGATTGTTGGGGGGAATATGCTGACTCTGTAAACTGCTTAGAAAATGCTGTAAAGCACTCTGAAGCAGTATATAAGTCTAAATGCTTTTGCTATTATTCTTTCTTCTATCCAAATTCTGTGTAAGTAATCAGTAAATCAGATGTCATGTACTGCATATGCTGATTCTGACCATTAGCATTTTTTAGCAATTCAGAGAGTTGTTAACATCCAGTTAACTCCCATCTTCTGTAATGCACTATCAATGGTCATATAAATTAGGGTTATTAGTTCTTAGAGAGGATTATCAGACTGGTAAAGTCTGATCCAGAGTCTCACTAATTGAAAAATAAAAATATCCTATCTGTTAATGTTAAATTTTTAATATATGTTAAAGGCACTGAAAAATTAAGAGTGACCCTTCCAAATTAATCCCTCCCAAAGATAATTTGGAGAATTATAGAGACAGAACTTGAAAATACTAAGAAGTTATAATTAATCTTATTCTATAATTTTTGCCAAGCCATCTGGGACCATACAGTGTTCCCTGAAGTTTTGGATTGTGAAATGTAAAATCTCCTTTAATTTCTGATGACTTCATGGGCATGTCCATATAGTTGCCTTGGCAACCCATGAAAATGCCATTACCTTCTTCTGGGGATATTTTTTTTAACCTCTCATTCTTGTCTGTGCCTTGAGCATGTCCTAGTAGACTCCCTGGATAGTACTAGCATGACCTGCATTTGCTTAGCAAAATTTCCATTGTGTTCCTGTGTATCTATATATTTACACCATTTGCTTATGCCAAATTCGTTAATTTTGTGGAAGTGCTCTTTATGCATCTTTCTGCAGTTGAAGACAAAGTTCACCTCCAGTAATCTTACTACTTCGATATTTCTTTTTACTCAGATTTTATTCTTTATTGATAGTAGACTATATAAAGCAGAAAGATCTAATTTAGCACTGTTCCATATTGTAGGCAGACAGATATTTCCATAAAGGTCACAGTCAAAATATTAAAAGAAAGAGCAAAGAAACCTTAGAGATAAACCTATTCTGAATGTGGAAATTCTAATTAGATATCATGACTAGTAGATAATTGGGACAAATTTTCTATGAATTTGTGTTGTCCAGTCTTGCCTTTACCACACTATAGAGCTACCCTTTATTTACACTCTGAACTGCAGCTTAAATTAGACCCAAGCTGCCATTGGGCTCAGATCACGAGTTGATGTGATTGCTACTGTATGCCATAATTTATACAGAGTTCAGAAAGGTTTCAACTTCATTCAAACCACAGCTCTCCCTATATCAGCATATCCTTGTTTTTTTTTTCTGCTTCTTATTATAAAAATTCCATCAGAGAGTAAAGACTTCTGACATTTCCTTCTTATATATCTGCTTAATTTTGTCCGGTGTAACATTAACGTTGTAATATCTGTAGATTACTCTACAGGTTATTCAGAAATCACCACTCCAATGTATGTTGCTTTAGGTCTGGTTTTGGTAGAATAAATGTATCTAAAGAAATGAGGCCTGACAGACCTTAACTTATATATTTTGTTAGGTTAAACTAATTAATAGAAAACCATATACTGACTATATATCCTGTTTCTCCCCAAATAAGGCATCCCCTGATAATAAGCCCAATCGGGCTTTTGAGCGCATGGCAATAAGGCCAAGCACTTCTTTCAGAGTTCAGAAAAATATAAGAAAGGGTCTTGTTTTCGGGGAAACACGGTAATATAAATGCAACATTATAATTATGACAATAAAACATGCCTGGAAAATTATGTTATAAACTGATCAACTCCAGAAAATTGGTCCATATTTCTTGAAAATCTGAGTTGTTGATATACGTTATTTTTTACCAGTTGAATTGTTTTTTGTAGGTGTGCTTGTTGTTTTCTTCAACAAGAAACAAGAAAATACATACATATATGTATATATATATATGCATATGTATATATTTCATTCAGTTGTGTCCGATTCTTGGAGACTGCAGCTTTCTTGGGAAGGGTTTTTCGAAGTATTTTGCCATTGCCTCTTTTCTAGGGCTCAGAGAAAGTGAGTGGCCCAAGGTCACCTAGCTGGCTTTGGTGGTAGAACTCCCAGATTCCCAATGCATATATTACTACCTTCTAAATTATTCACCTGCCATCTATAGTATCTCTTCTATTTGAGGCCAGTCCTAGGAATCTCCATTTGTCCATTGAAGATTGGGTATTACTTATGGAGAGTCTCTAAGCCCTTTATCGGAAACACCTGGCATGAGCATTGGAATGTCTAGTAACTAGTATTATTAAATTTTGAACGTGAACCTGTGATTTGATATTTTAATCTAGATAGGAAGTTGAGAAACTGTAGCTGAATGACAGAATGCCTTCATAAAGCTCTAGATTGAGGGATGGATCTTTGTAAAATGTTTTCAGAGCTACTTCCAAGTTAGCAGAACATTAATTAGACTCTGCAAAATATTGCACTTCAACATCTACAAAACTGCAGAAAATGTATTTATTTATAGCTATACTTGTAAGTTTAGATGCTGCCCCCTCCAAGAGCTCCCAGCAACTTACAAAAGTACACATTTAACAGATGATTCTAAATGGTTTAAAAATTGTAAAACAAGGGTTAAATTCAGAAGTTTAAAATTACTTAAAATGTTACAGGTGAAAGCCAGTTTAATGCAGACATTAAGGAATCAGGCAAAAACTGGGTGACTGTTTAAATCTTCTCCCGCCTTGCGCATGAAGCTAGCTGGGTGAACATGGAGCAGACCCCTCTCTCATCCCTAGGAATTCCAAACCCACTTCTGAAATTTTGCCAAGAAAACTGCAGTTACCAGGAGTCAACATTGACTTGAAAGCACCAAAAGGTACAGGTAGAAGGGTTTTAAGCCCCTTCCTCAGGACTAATAGGAATGATGACTACAGTATATTCCATTGTATGACCTTCTCTTGGGCAAAACAAATTTGCTGTTGATGTATTTGTAGTGAGACCCATAAAAAAACTGCCCCATAGAGTCTGCCTCTCGTTTTAAGGATTGACAGGCAGTCTGTTTGGTCCTACGCCATGAGGAAGAGGGATAGGAACAATTCTAACATGTAGAAATGTATACTGATTTATAGTTTACAGAAGAATAGTTTTGGTTGGATTTAGAGTAGGCGAACCGGTAGTGCATGTCTGTGGTCAGGTTGGGTATGTGTTCCATAGACATTAAGTAAAGATTTGGGGGATTTTTTTTTCTTTTCGAAGTCTTACTCTTTCCCCTTTTCATATTTCTGCTTACCTTTTCTCTCTCCCCAATTCTGCTCTTTTCTCCTGCAAATGCTTTCCACCCAGCAGACTCCTTTTGTGTTTTGCTCTTTTGTTGTCCTTCCTGGTTGGTTTTGATTTCTGATTTTTCTTTTGAAGGGCAATGTCGCTGGCACCAAAAGTTTAAGGGAGGGTGGGGAGGACCCTGTACACCTCAGACTGTTCAGATGCTGTCAGGAGGGGGGAGACCCAGGGGAGACCTCCCCCAGCAAACCCCACACACTCTCTGCCTTGATGTGACTCCAAAGCGGGAGGGGCTGGTGTTTGTTGGGCTGACGGGAAGATTGGGGAGGGTGGGAGATGAAGAAAAAAAATGGTTACTTTAGGGTGGGGGGCAGAAACAAAAGGAATTTAATCTCTTTTCTCTTTTTTTTCCTTCTTGCACCTTTTTTTTCAATATATTTTTTCTTCTCTCCCTTCGATGCATAAAGTAGAAGTGGAACAGAAAGGTAAACAACAACATTACCACTGACCCCACCCCTAACCCAGCACCTTGTTTTTTTTTCTCTGTGGCCATATTTAATGTGACCTTCCTTTCCCTCTTCTCCCTGCCCCTTCTTCTCCTAACCTCCCACCTGCCCTCCCCTTGGCTTCCCTTCCTCTTCTTTCTTTGGTCTCACTAATTCCAATTGGCATCCTCTTTAGAAACAAATCTGCCAATCACTAAACAGCCACTCAGCAAATAAAGGAGGTAAAGCCATCATCTAACAACAGCCCTGCCAAACGTTCCATGTTTCCGTGCTCACATGTGGAGGGGAAGCACCATGAATGCTTGGGCGATGCCTGTCCTTCTCTGGTTTTGCTTCCTTCAGGGGAAATACACTTTTCCAAACCGTTCTTGCCTGCGTCTTTTATCATTCAACTGATTTTCTCTGCTCCTTTCTTCATGTTCCCATGGCAACCAACTGGGTACCTTGGCCTACCTCAACCACTTTTCTTTCTCTCTTTCTTTCTCTCTTTCTCTCTTTCTCTCTTTCTTTCTTTCTTTCTTTCTTTCTTTCTTTCTTTCTTTCTTTCTTTCTATGCTTACAATTTTTTGAAATTACGAAAGAACAATATGTGTTTTTTGTTTTTATTTAATCCTCCTGTTTTTATTTCAATTTGGACATTTCCAAATACCAGGGCTTCCTGTGTATTTTTTAAAAAGTCTTTACATGCATACATTGATCATTGTTACCATTATGGAAGCCATTTGGTTTTAGACATTCAGCAAGATCCCAGAAGATATGCATATCTTTTGATCCTATATTCAGCAAAAGTAGATGCCCTGCACTCAATGGGGCCTTTTTTTCCTTCTCCCAAGCTACGTGTTCAGCCTCAAAGTGCTCTCTTGAAATTATAGGGTGGGGTTTTTTTTAATCCACTATTGGGTGTAATGGGGATGTTCTTTTGAGTTTACACATTGAAGCCTTCCCCCAACTTCCAGAAGTGTGGATTGACAGTTCCCTGACCATGGCGACTGCAGATGTTGAGAACTGTAGTTTAGTCAGGATGCCACCAGATTGGGGAAGTCTACAATTGGTAGTATACTTCCTAAGGAATAGATGCTCATGCTAAGTGGCATCATCCTAAGCAAGGATAAACTCAGCCTTTGCCATGCTCTGGCAAGCAAAGTGAATCATGTGGCTAAAGCTGAGCATTAATGACTTCATTTGTAATCCATTCTTCAGTGGAAATTTCACTCAAAGCTTGTACAGTTCTTTGATGAGAATTCCCAAGCTGTATCTCAAATTGAGTTTACTTTCCTTGCAAATATACTCAGAGTTGGCTTGAAAAGCCTTTTTCTCTTTTTGGTGAGCTCTACCTATCAAGATGACATGGAAATTAGATAAGCCCAAAGTAAGAATATGCATGCAGTCAATTATTCTGATATACTAACCACTTCAATGTGGGCATTTTTAATTTTTGTACATCTTTCTTTCTTTCTTTCTTTCTTTCTTTCTTTTTTTCTTTCTTTTTCTTTCTTTCTTTCTTTCTCTTTCTTTCTTTCCTTCTTTCCTTCCTTCCTTCCTTCCTTCCTTTCTTTTTTCTTAATTCCTGATCAAATCCTGGGTGATTTTGTGTTTTTTAAAAAATTCTTTTCCATTTCTGCTTTTTTTTTTAATTTAAAGAAAGCTGCAGTCATGATCATTGACTCTGTCTGTTATTGGGGGAAGATGGGGATGGTGCATGAAGGAAGGGGATCACTAAATGTGTCATATTGGCTAGATTTATTAACCTAATGTAAGAATCTGAAATCACAATTGCAATGAGCCTCTTTGAACAAGAGACAAGCTGTCAAGTTAGATCTAGGAATTCAATCAATTAATTGCAAGGTAGTACAACTAAAAAGCCAGGCTTGATTCTACCCAAACCATGTCTTTCTTTTCTCCCCCTCTCCCCTCTCTTTCTCTCTGTTTAGTTTGTTCTAAAAGCACGTTTTTTCCTCCCCTTCATTGGTTTGGAATTTTTCCCCAAGTTTGGGGATGGAGGCATATACTTATACTTTTCTTTTCCACAGGTTTCCATGGTTTTTGGATGTGGTTTTTCACTGATGGTTTCCTTCTCTGTTTCTGACATCTTCTCCCCCAACCCCAGAACACAGTTGCCCCCGTCCCGAATTAGAAGGCTGAGTCGGCACTACCCCATCCATGAGGGATCGGAACCAGTTAACGCTTTGTGCTGCCCCTCCCTCTCCAGCGCTTCATTCTTTAATGGTGTGTTTCTCCTCCCTGTGCCAGGAGTCATCCATCCCACCCCACCAACCCAGATGGGAAACTGGGCTGAGCTGAACCTGTGAAGGTCCAGGAAACTGCTTCGGGGCAAGGTTGCCAAGCAAGTGTTCAGAGCAGGGAGGCAAGATTAGAGCCCTGAAATTCTTTGCATCTTGCTCACCTCTTCCCTGCCCCCATCCTATCCCATCTCAGGTTCCTTAGCTTCAAAATGGGGGACAAGAAACTGGAAATGGCAGAGATGTTCAAGTAAAACAAACCACCGTTCAGGTCAAATTATATTGCAGCTGACATCTCCAGTCTGATGGGTGACAATAAAAAATGGAGGCAGCACATTCACTTGCAGGTAGTCCTCAACCTACGACCGCAACTGAACCCAACATTTCTGTTTCTAAGCAAAACAGTTGTTAAGCTGCACATCCCATTTTATACCTTTTTTTGCCATGGTTGTTAAGAAAGTTACTGCAGTTGTTAAAGTTAGTAACATGGTTGTTAAGTGAATCTGGCTTCCCCATTGGCTATGCTTGTCAGAAAGTCGCAAAGGGTGATCACATGACCCCGGGACACTGCTACTGTCATAAATACATGCCAGTTGCCAAGCATCCAAATTTTGATCACATGATCATGGGGATGCTGCAACAGACATACGTGTGAAAAAACGGTCATAAGTCATTTATTCAGTGCCATTGTAACTTTGGTCACTAAATGAATGATTGCAAGTTGAACACCACCTGAAGATACCTATATAACCAGAGGCATGTAGATAGTTTTACATTAAGTACAATATAGTTGGATGCGTTTGAGTGTGTGTTTGTCTGAATGTTTTGCATATATGTAAAAATACACATGTGCAAACAAATATCTTACACAAATGCACAAGAAACACAAACCATAAGCTTCATTAAATTGGAAGTATACTTTTAAACATGGTCCAGCTGTTCTTGCAAGCATCAATAGATATAAGGATGTGCATCCATCTCCGTGAGTGCTCTATAGAAAAACATAAAACTGTAAATCATGACATTCATAGTAGTTCCTGGTCTTGAGACTCCTCTTTATCTTCAAGTTTGTAGTGTCCTTACTTGGGCTTAGCTGCATGTTTTGAAGAAGCAGGATCAGAGAATGGCTCCAGGCAATCTGCCCGTTTCCAACCCTATAATTGACAGCCTTATTTGAAAGAAAGGAAAACACAATGTTCAATGCACGACAGAATAGTGACACAATATTTAGATAGTTACATGTAGACCAGCCAACCATTCCTAGCTTGGTTCAGAACAACGGCAAATGAAGTTCTGCACATCTGGATACTGTTGACTGAGATAAGGCTGGTTAGGAATTGCTAGGCTAAAGGCAACTTTCCTTTAAAAGTATCACTTAGAAGGAGACTCTATAGACAAGGATACTCATAAAGTTCCATTAATAAGTACTGAGAGGATTTCAAGTGCTGGTCTAGTCAATAGACATGGCATTTGGAGCTCACAGGTTCAGACTCTGGCTTTTCACCTATGACTTCTTTTCCAATTATGAACTATTTCCCTGACACATGACCATCATTTTGCAGGGAAAGTTGGTTGGATTTGGGCATGATATAACATGGGTCCCTGGCCACATGATTGCTTTTATCTTCTGGGGATGTAAGTGGGGGAGGAGATTCTCCAGCTTGGGAAATCCAACATGGCCCCTCCCAATAATAAACAGAGAAACAATTTCCTTACCAAAAGAGGAAAGTCCATAGTAAATATTGGAGGAAATTATCATGATCAGTGAGTGATAACTTTAACAAGTCATACACCTTGCTAAGGAATCCCCTCTATGGCTAACATTCATTTCTAGACTTATTTTACAACAGGAGCAATGTAGGCAGTTATTTCTTACATTATGCTCCAGGGTTTTGGTGGGTTTTTTTTCCTGACATGAATGCCAAAAAAAATCAATAACATTTCTGGGAATAAAAGTGATCTTTATTTGAAACATATAAAAAGTGTTTTGTGGTCCTGAGAACTAAGTCTTGAAACCCATGTCATTAAATGCAAAACCTCTGAAATTGTCATAATTTACACTTTTGTGAGTCTTGAATAAGTTTGCTCTTGACTTTAGAGGGACTCACTATGACAAAGTTTGAAAATCATGGATTAGACAGAGATAGATAGCTAATACGAGGAACATCATGCAGTGCTATAAAATCCAACTGCTTCCCATTAAGCAGTTCTTGTCTGGTGATTCACAACAGAAAACACTACAGGGATCTTTAACAGACCTTGTCATTAACATCTAGGCTAGTTGGCTTCTCTTCTCCTTGACTCATTGCCATACAGTGGTAAACCCATTTGTCACTTTGCATTTCCACTGCACTATAGATCAAATAATAGCTCTTTCGTTGTATGCAAGAAGACTAAGTAGATGCTCTTCAAACACCTGGTAGACAAGAACGGAGACAAAATAAGTTATTTTTCTTCCTAATTAAAAGTGAATAGGCAAATTGCAGGTAGTCTTCCTTGGCCTGCTATATCAATGCAATCTTTGCACGAGCCGCTTAGAGTACTTAAAAATGTATACACACTGTGGATCTCTAGCTGGCACATTATAGCTGTAATATGAAATGTAACTTCTAAATAACCATTATCTCTCTCAGCCTGGTTCCTTGAGAACTATTTCCAGTTCTCAAGGAAAGAATGATGTTTGCTAGTTAGGTTTATAGTAGCCAGCATCTTTATTTTTCACAGGGGATGGACAACATGTGGGCTGTATGTGGCTACTCCAACCTCATTTTTCCTTCCCTTAGAGCCCCCAAGGTCATAACACTGAATTTCATCAGCATTTTTTTACAGTAGGGGAAGGGGCAAAATAGATACATTGACCCTCCAGGGGGAAAAAATAACACCTTTATTGGGCATTAAAAGACATTGTCAACTCTAATAAAGCCTGTTTCTTTCATTCTTCAAAATCAGGCTGAACATTTCTGGTGTCATCACAGTGTTATTGGTCATAGTCCTTGCAGCCTTCATAGACAAAATAATAATAAAAGCATGGTCCCTACATCAGGAAAGTTCTGGCTCAGCCCTCTTCTAAACTCATTATTACTCACTGTGAATACCTCTTTTCCATTCCATGTACTAGTTCTCCAAATAAGCTCAGGAGGCAGAATTTGCCAGCAGCTAGAATGGCAGAATATTTATTAATCAGAATTATTTATTATTTACTAAGGATGCAGCACAACATCACCATGGAGACCCAAACACCGTGAATAAGAGTGAACTCACCAGGTTGCTGACTCAGCCCTGCTTGCTCCCTCTGGAGTTATCCAGAGATTGTGACCATTGAAAACAACAGTCCATCACACTCTTAAGCTCATAACTTAAGATCCCATTGATTTTGAGGAAAATCAAAATCCCGCTGATTTTGAGGAAATTTAAACTTTTTAAACTATGGCATAGTGTGTGCTCAGAATCCCAACCTTATCTCCTTTATGCAAAAATGGATATGAAATGTATTTCTGTCCATTTGCACAGTTCTGTCTGAATCTGGAAAATCAGGGGAGTGGTATTTCTCAATATTTATGAGAGCTGGCATTGACAAAAGTGCTATTTTCCTCCTTGACTGATGCCAGTCTCCTTCCTGGATTATTTGCCAATCATTTCTAAGGCTGTTGGTGTATCTCATCTACTTCCAAGTGTGTGGTGGTATGGTCTGATGTGGAATCTAAGTTATGCCCAACTCCAATAAGACTTGCTACATCTGGAGTGTTGTGGCATTTCATAGCAACTGTGCAGGTATAATAATGGGAGAGCAGAGAATTCACTACTATATCCACAAAAACTATTCTCAGACATTTTAGGGCTCCTATAACAAAGTCCAAATGCCATCGAGACTGTAGAATGCGAAAAAAACCTTTCACAGTGGGAACTGTAAGCTAGTACCCAGCAGTAACTGGGTTGCTGACAATCCAGTTTCCCCTACCCGTGTACCAATATGTCAATACTTGTACACCAGAGCAATATAGTCCTGGGTCTTCTTAATGAAAGTATCTTACAGCCTTTAAGTCCTACAATTTGCATTTGATTTGACTGCTCCAGTGTCTTCTCTATAGCTGCTTAGTAACACTGTGCTATAATGGACAGGTGAATTCTCTGCTGCGATCCTGCTTTCCTCACTCCACTCCACCCCTCCTTC
This sequence comes from Stegonotus admiraltiensis, assembly GCA_032468215.1. Taxonomy (NCBI): domain Eukaryota; kingdom Metazoa; phylum Chordata; class Lepidosauria; order Squamata; family Colubridae; genus Stegonotus; species Stegonotus admiraltiensis. The sequence continues at coordinate 70,017 of JANHZT010006641.1, read as the reverse complement.
CACCACTAAATGCTTTTCTTTCCTCCCAGCCTTGCTCCAGCTAACCAGAGGCAGATACTTGCAGAATGCTGGCCTGTTTTTGTCTTCCTTTCAAACTTTTTCCTCCTGGCTTTTCCCAAGACTGCGGGCAGCCAATCTGGGTGTGGGTGAAAGGGAGGGGCTTCCTTTCCCCCCTGCCCAGCCTCCTTTCCCCCCCCACCACCACTGTCACTTCACTCCTCCACCTCCTGCCATGTGCACTAGCCTCATGTCCTTTGCTGCTTCGAATCAAACCTGGCTGATAAGTTGCTCGAATGGCGCCCAGGATATGGGAAGCAGAAGCTTTGGGTAATTGCATCCTTCTGCTGTGATTCTGTAAGCTCTTATTTCCAGAAGGGAGACAGTCCCTGTGCTAATCTGCAGCTCTCTGTCCCCAGGGCTTAAAAGTAGTCTGTTTCAGAGGAAGAGGAAACACCCTGTCTTTTATATTCAGTGGGCTTCTAAGCAGCCAAGCTTTGGATTATTTTGTGCTTGTTTTTCTTTTCCCATTGCCCATTCAATAATGTTTAATAATGGTAGAATATTTCAGGCTGACAGGCCCTCATTCTTTTTCCATTAGAAGGCATTTCCTCAGAACTGTTTGGAAGACAGTGCTAAGATGTAGAAGAACATTTCTCGGAGGGCGTGAGATAAAAGAGTCTGAAGCAATGGAAGTTTGAAACCTGGGCTCCTAATTTCTGCTTCTAAATGCATGATTACTTTCTGTTTTAGGAACTGCACTGAGCTAACTTGCAGCTCTGATATTCTAGCTAATTACTGCAACCCCAAGGAAAAGAAAGACCACTAATAATTGCCTTTGTAGATGCAGAAATGGGTCCAGTTTCTTTCTGCCTCATTATTATTGATGGTTATGCCAACGTAAAACTGGGCTTTAGGTGCAGCATGATGACGGGTGTAGATTAATCTTGGTCAATGGAGTTGGTGAAACAAATTCCTTTTATGAGTGCTATAATCCTTTGATCAGTGTACTTCAAGATTTAATGGAACCAATATGTTATAAGTTTCCAATAAAGTAAAAAAAAAAGGTGTCCTTCCTCTAGAGATACCCATAGATCCATCAGTCCTATAAACTCAACAATACTACTCAATGCATTCTTTAGTGCCGCAATTCCATACTTAATTTCAAAGATGTGATGTGGAAGCTTTAACTTCCATACCATTAGATGTATCCCCTAGGTATCTCCGGTGGAGAAGATTTGTGAGGTCTAGCTCATTGTAATTGCTTTTCCAGAGCTTTTAACTCTTCTGACCTCCATAGAATGAGTAAAGCATATGGCCAGGGAATAGGGGTTGTAGCTCTAAGTTCACCAGTACTCCTGTTCATATTTCTGAGTTATCCAAATGATATTACTTAGAACTTGGCAGGGAAACAATTTGACATTCCCTGCTAAATTTCAAAGTACAGCAAAGTGAGGGAGGATGGTTTGGAATCCTTATATTCCCATTTTAATTTGATCTGGACAAAGTGTTAATTTCCTCTGATGCTCCCCATCTATCCCTCCCATTATTTAACATCACTGAGCCATCTCAGCTCAATAACAGATAAAAGTGTCATGATTGCAGCTGCTCTGAAAACTCAGCGCGGATTTCACTTCTCCTGCCAACAACCTTTTACAAATTTATCCTCTCTCTCTCTCTCTCTCTTTCTTTCTTTCTCTCTCTTTCTTTTTTCCTTGTTCTGTCACATTCTTTCTGAATTTTCACCCTTCCCCTTTTACCCAAACATCCTTTCCTCCCTTACATCCCCTCCCTAGTATTCGTTTGCCCAGGGACGCTGCACAAGATCCTGGAACCTACCTCAGCCCATGAATCAGAGCACCAGTCTGGAGCTTGGTGCAAGGATCCTCTTCAAGCTGGAGACCGAATATATGTCATGCCTTGGATCCCATACAGGACAGACACCCTGACAGAGTATGCTTCATGGGAAGACTATGTAAGTGCCCGACATACCACCACATATCGCTTACCCAACAGAGTCGATGGCACCGGCTTTGTGGTGTATGATGGAGCAGTCTTCTACAATAAAGAGCGGACACGCAACATTATCAAGTATGATCTGCGGACACGGATTAAAAGTGGAGAAACAGTTATCAATACAGCCAACTATCATGACACTTCACCCTACCGCTGGGGTGGCAAGACTGACATTGACCTGGCTGTTGATGAAAATGGGCTATGGGTCATTTATGCCACTGAAAGCAACAATGGACGGTTAGTGGTAAGCCAGCTCAATCCTTATACTCTACGCTTTGAAGGCACATGGGAAACTGGCTATGACAAACGCTCAGCATCCAATGCTTTCATGGTGTGTGGAGTCCTCTATGTGGTACGGACAGTCTATGTGGATGACGACAGTGAAGCCGCAGGGAACCGTGTTGACTATGCCTTCAATACTAACATGAATCGTGAAGAACCGATCTCTCTGACCTTTCCTAATCCTTACCAGTTCATCTCTTCCATTGACTATAACCCCCGTGATAATCAGCTTTATGTATGGAATAATTATTTTGTTCTGCGTTACTCTCTTGAGTTTGGTCCACCTGATCCTAGCACTGGTGAGCTATCATCCTAAGATAAAAGTTTGGGTGGGGAAGAAAAAGGAGTGGTCAATGTTTGGAAATTATGAATGCTACATTTTTGTTCCAGTGTTCACAGTATTGATAAAAAATATTTGGGGACAAAAATAATGAGTCAACTTGCAGAGATGTGACTTCCTTAATTATACAATTTGGCACATAGACCGTATGAAATTATATTTTAAAAATAGATTCTTTAATATGTATTTTATGCCAACTTTCTTTAAATCAGTGCCTTCCAGCTGGGTTGGACCACTAGAATTATTATGTGCAGTTTGGCTGAAAATTCTGGGATTTGTAGGCTAACACATCTGGAGAGCATCAGGTTACAGAAGGTTTTTTACACTAAATCTCATATATCACCAGTCCCCAGTTGCATATGAATTAGGATTGCTATCTTTTGACTTGAGCTAAATATCTTTTGACAGCTATCTCTTGAGTTGAGCTAAATTAGATAAAACAAACATATATTTTGCATATTCTACAAGCGACCGCAGGTTTTTCAGGCAACTCAGCTCCTACTATTTGATGTGAAGGACAATAATCACATTTCAAGAAATATTCGAGCATGTATAAGCAATATCACCTTAAAAAGAAAGGTTTAAATTTTTGCACTGACATCTAAAATATCTTTAATTTTGCTACTTGCTGCAAGCAGTTCTTCAGGCTCCAGTCAAATAGTAAGTATTGGAAAGTTTATTCACCTCAATTCAAACTCACTGTGACCCCAACAGAGTCAGCATGTGCCTGAAGTTCTGACAGTTAACATCACATGGAGTTTAAATTGAGAGATGGATTGTCTGATGTTCAGTATTTGGCAGAAGCCTAGAGGCTACAAAAAACAATTCCTTAAAGCTGGGCAGAAGGAGAAAAATTCAGTCTACTTTTGAATAAAAGAGGTTCAAGATTAGTCATGCTCTGGTATAGGGCCAGATTAAGATCTGTTTATCCCAATATATCACTAATTTGTTTTTCATACATTCTCCGTTCATTCCAGTGGCACAGCTTCTGTCTGAATGGCATTTGAAACTGAGCATTTCCACAGTTAATATCCCTGTGCTGTGGCTAGATGAATGGGATTTAGCCTGAGTGAGAATAACGGATCAGTTGTATCTGTAGGAGTCATGCACATATTTTTAGAAGGGATGGGACAGAATGAAACTTACCTTTACTTAAATTAGCACTAAATGCTACAGTTTGCTATATTTTAAAATTAAAAATGATTTCAGTATGAAAACATGGCTTGTATTTCATATTCCTAAGAAAGATCTGACAGAAGATGTCATAAATGGTGTATGGACTAAGGGGATATGAGGAAGATGATCCAGATTAACCATCTTAGATATACTAAAATTAAAAAAGTAATATAACTTGGAAATTTGATGAATTTTTGCAATTTATATAATCTACACAGGGAAGATCCAGACACACTGATATATAAAGGAATATACTGTATACCAAGCCTCATGGAATATTTGTTCAGCAGTAAAACAAGGGTCAAAAAATTTGGGCTGGAATCAATAGAGAGGAGGAAAGAATACATATAATTCTTTTGGTATCATTAGCTCCTTTTCAGAATATTCTGCATTTGAACATTTAGTAATCACCATCTCCCCCTTTTTTTAAAAAAAATATTTTTGCAACCATGGCAACTAGAATTTGTGATACTAAAGAAAATCTGGGACTCTTTATAACCTGGAAAACGGCATCTTTTGTTACAAATGTGATCGTGATTAAATGATGATTCTATGCAATGAGATTTTCTGACTAGAATAAATAATACTGTGGTGAGAACTCAGTGAGGGAACGTATGTTTTACATGTACAAAGTTTTAAGTACAGCCTCTGATATTTTCAGGGTAAAGGATCTGAAATAACAATACAGGGCAAGAAAAGACTCCACTGAAGAGTTTAGGGATCCCCTGCAAATCAAGAGGTACCATAAGATTGGATCAATGCAAAGCAACATCAACGAAAGTGGACTTGTAATAGCATAGGCATTTTTAAAAATTAAAATTTTACAGCCGAAGACCTGAATGGGAAGGGAGGGATATTTTGTTTATGGGAAGGATTGCTTGCCCTCAACTCTCTTTCTGCCCACAGGCCCAGTCACCTCAACACCACTCAGCACGACAACCACTATTCGTCCCACCACTGTCACCAGCACAATATCTCCCGCTGTTACAACTACTCGGCAGCCACCCCTTACAACCCACCCTATAGGTGCCATAAATCAGAAGGGTACAGAACTGCACACAGTCACTGCCATAATGCCCAGTACCCGCCGTCCACCAGCAAACAACCAGCACATTTTTCCAGAGCTCTTCTGTGAAGCAAAGGAGGTGAGGCGTGTCCAGTGGCCAGCCACACAACAAGGCATGCTGGTGGAAAGGCCTTGCCCAAAGGGCACGAGAGGTAAAAATAAGCAGCTTCACCAGGGGTAACCTTAGGCAAAATGTTCTGGTCTTTATTGCAGAGGTGAATGCCTTTGGATGCTTACCAGATCCAAATGAAAGAAGCTTGGTCCAGACAGTGTGTAGTTCTTCCATTAGCCAACACTACAAGTTGTAGTACTATCCTTGAGGTGGCAAAAACCTGTATTGGAATGAAATCTGCTGGCCCTATTCCTGTTTCTTAATGTGCCTTTCTATGGCAACTACCTGATTTCAGTCTTCATGTACCTTCAGGCGATCTTTGGACACCTTTGATCTATTGATATAGCTCTCAATTGTGAGCTTGGGATGAGATGAAAACAGCAATATGATGATGTGGCTGGATAAAGATGCTCCTATACAATATTTGTATTGTAATTAAGGGCAAGGGAAGAATCTACCTGGGAAGCCAGCTCTGGACAAACTTAATAATGCTCCTTCAGAAACCATTAACAGCGGGTTGCTTTTGTAGTGGGAATAGATAGGGATGACAGGCTGAAGCCACAACTGACATTGATTAATAAGTCTTTCTTGCTGTCCCACCCACAGGTATTGCTTCTTTCCAATGCCTTGCTACTCTTGGTATTTGGAACCCACGAGGGCCTGATCTCAGCAACTGCACAAGTCCCTGGGTCAACCAGGTGGCCCAAAAGGTATCATTTTCTTCCCAGAAGTTCTTCCTGCCCTCTAGTTGTTAATCAGACAGTTCATCTTCACAATGGGTATCAGGCTTCTTCACGCCTGCATAACTCTTTTGCTGGATTGAGGTAGTCTATGTTTCTTTCCTCTTGACAGATCAAGAGTGGAGAGAACGCAGCCAATATTGCTACCGAGCTTGCCCGACATACACGTGGTGCCATCTACGCTGGAGATGTTAGTTCTTCTGTCAAATTAATGGAGCAGCTCTTAGATATCTTGGATGCTCAACTGCAGGCACTGCGTCCAATAGAGAGGGAATCAGCTGGCAAAAACTACAACAAGGTGCATGGTGATATGTTAACTGGGAGACTGTTCTCAGTAGGTTGTGTGTCCTGACCTTATATTTCAATTTCCTGGACCGTTGAAACAGAATAACATAATTTGGCATAAACCTTTTAACAGCCTAAAGATCCAGTGGTTGGAAAAATATATGTTAAACGTCTGCATGTTTGGGTTTGTGGGGGGGTTTTTTGCCTTACAATAAACAACAATAAATTTAGTTTTCCATGCCTCCTGATTATTACCCTTGATGTGAGAATAGTTATGAAGAAATATCTTTAGATGGCTAATTTTGTGGTACAGTCTATCAGATGTTGTTGCTATATAGAGACTCTGATTCTGTTTATTGGTTTTCCTATAGAATTCTATATTAGCTCTGATGATAACAATGCAGAATGTTTAAATAACGATTGATCGTGTGAATGCATTCAAAGAATAGATAATGTGTTATTGAGTTAATATAACCTAATCCTATGTAAATGTCTAGTATTACAACCTTTCAATTTTGGTGATCATTTTTAATTCGGACCTGAAATCATAAATCAAAAACTTAAGAATTTGATCAATTGTACAGTGTGAGGAAATAAAAACGGTAAACAATGGATACAATTGTCAAATTCAACCTGTCTCTTTGAATAACAAGCAACCAGTAAATTAAAATTCACATTGTCATTTAGGATATTTCTTTTTTGTGCTGCCCATCTGGGGACTTTATGTCTGGAACAAACAATGTTAAGGAAACCCACAGATAAAACGTATTGGGGTAGACTAGAGTGAGGCCTTTGGGGAATTCTAATTATTTTCTCCTTGTTTTGATATATGGACCATCATTGACTCTGGGCTTGTATGCTGTACTCTACAGATGCATAAGAGAGAAAGGACCTGCAAAGACTATATCAAGGTGAGGACATCAATGTTCTAAATTCAGGTAGGAATAGCTGTGGGCAAGAAGTAACCTGTCAAACATCTGTGGGTCTTAGGGAGATGCTGGCGTTTCTCTGAGACCTGCATATTTCTATCTGGCTCAACAGACTAGTAGTCTGTTATTAACATCTGCTGCTTGCAATTACTGCAAGTTCGAGTCCCACCAGGCTCAA
>JANHZT010006641.1:31011-49664 GCA_032468215.1 Stegonotus admiraltiensis | reverse complement strand
GTGGGGAAGGCCATTTTCGCCCTCCCCAGGCTCCTAGAAAGGCTCTGGAGCCTGGGGAGGGCGAAAAACGGGCCTACTGAGCCCGCTGTGCCATTACGTGCCAAAAGCGAGGGAAGCATGGGGAGGGATGTCACACACACATACACGGGGCGGAACGCATAGAATTATGGGTGTGGGCACTCACGTGCGCAACCCCCCGCACTCCCCCCCGCTTTTGGCACGCGATGGCAAAAAGGTTAGCCATCACTGGTATAGCACATTCAACCCTCAGAAGCTGATCACAGGGAAATGTTTTGTAATATTTTTATTATGTCATAAAATGCTTTAGAATAATTTTATGTCATAAAATGTTTTATAAAATTTGCCAAATTCCAGTTCCACAGGAGTCATGTGTCCTGGGTTTTGGGTGCATTCTCTAAGTTAGCCCATTGGGCTAACCATTACCTTGGTTGAAAATGTTTTGCACCATTTTGCTTAGTTACAGACAGAAGAGTTTTACTGTAATATAGATACTAGTCTTAATAATTAGTTGATTAAGACATCAGATTGGCACAGATTTTGTATATGAATAAAAATTCTAGTTTTGAACCTCAATGAATTAAATCAAGTACAACTCATTGTGATTCGTGAGAAAAAGCATATTTGACTTTTACAGACAGTGTTTGTTACCTGGATTCGGTGTGGTTTTGTTTTGTTTTGTTTGTAATAACTACTCTTTATTTTAAAAATATTCCTGACAAATTGAGACACCTTTTTAGTGTATATACTTTTCCTTATTTAAGCATGTTGCATTTCTAGTTTTGCATGATGATAAAGATTTTTTCTGGAAAGCTAAGAATAGTTGCTAAAACAACAGAATGGCATGAAGAGTTCTTGTGTTACTGGGAATTATTCTTATCCACACCAGTCAAAGGATATTGTGTAAGTATTCTGTCTTTCTCTTGTTAATGCTTGTACGTATGTGGTAAGTAAAAAAAAGACAGAAGCAGCAGCAAAGGACGTTCCAGGTGCAATATGTTGCCAGTTGGACCCCTCTTAAGGCATAGTACAATGTGTGACTTGTCTGAAAGCAGAGTGAAACAATGCATTTTTCTCCCTTTCCTTTTTTCTCTTTTCACTATTTTGCATTAGGTGCACCGGGAGTTCAGCAAATGCCTGCGACATGCATCCTGTTGCCTCCGGAGCCAACCAGGTGCCACACTAGGCTCCCTCAAAACCTCAGCTATCCGCAGCAACAACCGTTACTACTCTGGAACACAGGTAAAGTCTGTCAGGGATTAGTGCAAATCAGTCATTGAGCAGAGGATTTAAAATCTAGAGGATTTAGCCAAACTAAAGTTTTTGAGAAGACCAGGGTATGAAAGTAAGACGAACGAGGAAAACAGACAGATAAAGTTCTGTTAAATCCAGAATGGGGTTGTCTTTTCAGAGCCGAATCCGGAGAATGTGGAATGATACTGTGAGGAAACAAACTGAGTCCAGTTTCATGGCAGGTGATCTCAACAGTACTCCGACACTGAACCGAGGTGAGTGGTCCATCATTTCCAATGAACCTGTCCTAAACCAGAATGAGAATCTGCACCTGTACAAGTGAAGAGGAAAATCAGTAAGAAGATCTCTTGGCCTAAGCAGGCAGTTATGAAGCCCCCTCTTCAACTCCTAACCTAATACTCTGCATCGATTTCTTCTGAAGTAGCCTTCTCTTTCTTAGATATCTCTGGATGTCCTCACGAGAGAATGCTGGAGTTCCAGTCTAGCTTATATTGTAGTGATCATTCCTCCAAAGGGCTTCTTTATGTTCTACAACTCTTTGCCACTCACCACAAACTTTTTCTTGTCTAGATACGGACATTTGTGTCCTGCAGAATCCTAACACTGGTGCATACACTCTCTCTGCAGGTACAATGGGGAACCACTTGTTGACCAACCCCGTGCTGCAGACACGGGGCGGGAGCAGTCCCTACAACACACTCATTGCTGAGTCTGTGGGCTTCAACCCTGCCTCACCCCCTGTCTTCAACTCTCCAGGTAAGAGAGTCACCCTCTCGAAGGAGAATCCTTCTTTTTCATTTCTGAGTTTGTGGTTGGAAAAAGGTCCTGCCCCCATGCACCTAGTAAATAGAAGGGACATTATACAAATCTGGACTACAGGACATGCATTGTACACACTGGGGGAGAGCAACCTTTTCACCTCTGAAGAGGTTGGATTTGAGACTTTATCCATGCAAACCACATGCTCTTCCACCAAACTCTGACCAGTGGGATATGAAGGTTATGGATCATATCTAATATTCGACAAAAATCTGCGGCCACCTGGGTAACTCCCTTTTCTTTTCTTTTTTTCCCCCCTTTTTCTCTCCTAATCGATGCTGCCTCCAGGGAGCTTCCGAGAGTCCAGTACGTCCCTCCTTTCCAGTTCCATTTCGCAGTAATGTTTCCTTCATTGCTAGTTTGACTGGCAGGCTGGGGTGGGTGCGCAACAGGCATGGGCAAGCGTGTGCCATTCTATCTGTTGGCTGCAGGGAGTGCTGGCTCTGGGAGGGACTCTTCGGGCTTTACTTTTCCATTTCTTTATCTGTGGGGAGGCCACATGGTTTTTGCAGTACTAGCTGTGGGCACCAGATGGAGCAAGTAGCACCCACACAGCTCCAAAATACCCAACCTAGCCACTCTCCCAGTCATGCTGGGTTAAAGCAGTGGGCCCAGTTGATCTGGCTGGGGCTCCCTCCCTAAAGTATCTCCTTCACTGCTAGGAGAGAGTTTACTCTGTTGCCTTTCAGCATCTTTCTTCTGTGGGCAAAGAGGTGGCATCCATACTGCATAATGCATGTGGCTGTGCTTGGCTAAATTAGGCATTTCCCATATGGCTGCTTTCTTCTCCATCACCCTATAAGTTATGCGCAATTACACTTTTCTACACACGGAGACACTTAAACGCCTAAAAAACCCATTTGACATATGTAAGTGGGCATTGCTCACAGATGCAGCTGTTCTAACACAAGCATTTTTAAATCCCGTACAATTTGCACACAGTCAAAATTTGCACACAACCAAAAGAGAAGTGAATTGCAGATACCGACTGAATGAAAAAGAAAATCAAAATTATCCAACTTCTATATAGAAACACACCTTCTTAATGACAACAGCTCTGTATGTTTATTCTTTGTTTTAGAATGCTGGACTCTATGCTTAAAAACAAGCATAGAGTCATTTTGACTCTATGCTTGTTTTTAAATCTTTGGAAACAAGGAGGCCAAGACAAGGGAGACAGTAAGATGCTATTTCATACATGCAGCCATCACTTTGAACACTTCAGGAAATATTTGAGCCTTGCTTATTTAGGGAGTGACTCCTTTACTTAGGAACAGCAACTCCCTTAACAATTTAATGTTTTCTCAAAAGCTTAGTGATTATCCCACAATGGGTATAGTATGACAATTTTTTTTCTAGTGGTGCAGTTATATAATTTGATATTCTAGATTTGGGGGTTTTCTGGGGGTGGGGGAATATTTTGTTAGATGAATACTTCTAAATGTGGTTAACCAGCCCCATTGCCTTTGGGGAGCTGGTGTCTGTTGTATCTGTGCCCGAAAGCCCTACTCTGAAGGCTCTTCAGCCAAGAGCAAATCAGTAAAAACCAATTTGGCATTCCCCATATGGCTGTTTTCTTCTCCGTCATCTTCTTCTGTTTAACAGGAGTGGGTTTGGTTAAAAAGGTTCCTTGTCTCTTCCACAGGATGGTAGAAATAGTTAGATCAAATCTTCAGAGCATCTTGTTGAAATAAAGGAGCCTGTATAGAACTCTGAAATAAGCCCCTTTTTTCCTCCTGAAATGCGCTGACCAGTTCAGTTCAGCATAAATTGTCTTTCCAGCAGCAGTTTTAGATTCACTTCTCTTGGCCCTTTTTTTTTTTGCAGAGGGTAGAGGTGGAGTCAGTTTGATGCTACCTTCTTTCTCTGAACACAAGCCAATTATCTTGGGAATCATCCCACATGATTCCCACCTGGGCAATTCTCCTTTGTCCCAGCACAAACACATCCATAGCGCTTGTGTGCCTGAACATTCATAAGTTCATGCTGCTCAGCTGTCTTTCATACGTTTCCAGTGAACAGCTTGCCTTTTAATGTACATCTTGGAGTAGTTACTGCTTCCACTGCCCCCAGAAGGTGCGCAGGGCCTCCCTCCCTATTTTCTGCCACTAATGCCCCTATCTGTGCTGCCCCTTACAGAGCACCCCCTGAACAACAGCCGAGACGCTTGTGGCATGGACACCCTCCCGCTCAATGGCAACTTCAATAACAGCTACTCCCTCCGCAGTGGTGACTTCTCCGCCGAGGGTACCAAGATGGCTGATTGTCGACGAAACCTGAGTGATGCTGCGGCCTTTGAAAAAATGATCATCTCTGAGCTGGTGCATAACAACTTGAGGGGGGGAGGCAGTGGTGCAGTCAAGGGAGGCGGGGGCTCTACTGAGACCTCCAACCCCCCTGGGCCTCCTCCCCCTCCCAATGTAGTAGCAGGGGGAGGGGGAACCAACAATGAGGATGACGCCATTGTGCCTGATGCCCCTTCCTTGACACATGAGGAGAACATGGAAATTGAACTTATGTATAAGGCCTTAGAGGAGCCACTCTTGCTTCAGAGGGCACAGTCCATCCTCTACCAGAGCGACCTGGAGGAGTCAGAAAGCTGCACAGCTGACCTGACAGAGGGGGGTGACGGCCAAGCTCCTTCACCCAACAGGGACTCATTATACACCAGTATGACCAATCTGAGGGACTCCCCGTATCCGGACAGCAGCCCTGAGGCAGTTGGGGAAGTGCTTCCTCATGCCCAAGCCATCAATGAGATCTACTATACCAACCGGCCAGCCTTGGTGCCGCGCAACCAGCTCCAGGCCTACTACCAAGTCCGGAGACCCAGCAATGATGGGTATTTGGTCCCAGCAAGCTTAGAGAACCCTGCAGTGGAGGGAGATGGCCAAATGCAGCTGGTGACCAGCCTTTGAGGGGCTGAAAAGGGACTTAAGGGACCATACCTCCTAACCCCAACATGGCATCCTTGCTGTGACCTGAACATTTTCATTTTTTGCTGGAGAAATGGTGGGGAAGAAGAGAATGGAGCAGGCTGGGGGATGAGTAGAAGAGAGAAAGTGGAAGAAAGAGTGGAGGCAGAGGTCTTCTCCAAAGGGATGGGTAGCCATTTTATCCAGCTATCTTTCCATCCACTTAGTTTTCCAGACAGAAAGTGAGACATTGCCGATTAGAAGATCTCAGTTCCTTTTCCAGGCAAATGTAATGGAGGAAAGAGAGCAGTATCTAGGCAAGAAGATCAGACTTATGACAATACCTCCTAGAAAATGGAGGAGGAACAATAGATTGAGAAAGTTTGAAAGTTGAAAATTAATTTTTATTGCTTCAATAATCAAAGCCATGAGGGTGCCATGTGCAGAGAATGGGGCACATGGAGAAATACCCCGCACCCACTCTCCACCCTCCCTTCCCCATGTCTTGATTGGCTTGTCTTCAACAACAAGAAAACACGAACAAAAAGGCATACGGCCTTCTTAGGGTTTAGATGCAGCCAATGGCCACCACCCTGCCCCATGTCATAGGAAAAGGTACACATGGGGGGAAAGGAAGGAGTCGTTCAGTTGATGCTAAGACCACAGCTAGCCTTCCAGTATTTGTTGGAAAGCCCACAGGTTATCAGCGGGATTTCTGTTGGCTCCTTATTTGTTGCCTCTGAGTGGCAAGACTGCAGGAAAAAACGATCTTCCTTTTTTTTTCTTTGTCTTTTTAAAGCTACATAGATGTACTTAAGCTGCAGCATTGCTTCTGGGGAAGGAGGAAGTAGCACTAAACTGGCTTATTTTCATTTTTGCTTTACTTTTTGTTGCCACATTTAATGGTCATTCCCCACCCCCTCTTATAATTTCTTTTCTGTGGCCACCAAGCTTGAAATCATACAAAATACAGATGAGGAGGGATGGAATTAAGGGCAACTGTCAGCTGGGTCAATCCCTCACCCAATCTACTGTGTTCCTTCTCCAACATTTAGTAGTGATGCAAGAAGAATCATCTTCCTTCTGTTTCATTCCTGCCTGTGAAGACGCAAAAGCAAAAATCAGGAGTACTTGCAATGCAAATATGGCTGCCATCCGAACATATTTGGGACCACGCGGGGAGACTGAGGAGTGTTGAACTCTTTTTCCCCCCCCCAAACTGGATAGATTGTGTCTTTCAAACAAACGAGAAAAACAAAACAAAAAACACTAACCCAGACTGCACTTTTTCCCCAAAGGAAGAAATAGCAAATCTCCCTCTTCAAGCACAACTCCGACTTTTCTCAGCAGCTCTTGTCCTGGGAGAGCTAGAGGAGGAACCGGTCTCACCTAGAGGCACCATATCTCTGGCGGGCGGTGGGCAGGGTGATCGGGGTCTAAGGGAAGGGGGAAGGGATATCAGTTGAAATGCTGTAAATAGGAGATCCTCAAAACAACAACAACCAAGAATCGATTTACTCACTTGAAAAAAGGAAAACTACAAACCAAGGAACTTTTCTGTCTGGGTTTGAAATATATCTATATCTATATCCGAATATATATAGATATATAGCACTCCGCTCTGCTCTGGCCCCATGTGTATATGGGAGCATTAAAGGGGAAAGAAAACCCCTGCTTTGATGAAGACAATGGGGGGGTGGAGCCTACCAAGAGCAGATTTTTACAATCAAGGAAAAAAAAACATTTTGGCACAATTTTTATGTAATATATAACATATACTGCGTCATTTCTGTGACCTTGAAGCATTTTCCCTTTCCTTCCAGATGAGGTACTTTTTTCATACATCCTGATGAAGTTGGTTATTTTCTCATTAACTGACACTTTGCAACTGTGGGTGGGGGGGGAAAAATCAAAGTTTTTACCGCAAGACCCAAAGATGCTGTAGTTCTGCAATGCTGTAGGTGCCAGGAAAATCCTTTGCTTTTAGAAATTTTAGTAGCAGGGGTGGGCAGGATAGTGTTTCATTTCCTTTTTTTTTTTTTAAGAAGCCACACTGCGCGTATTTATTTGAAACATCCAGGCTAGCATTTGCCAGGTGACGTTCTATCAAAAAAGGGAAGTGATGTGTGGTTTCGCTGGCCAGAGCCTCAAAGCATTCAGGTTTTTGGTTTCATTTTGTTTGGCTTTTGATCCCCTGAGAGCTGGTTAGATCAGTGACTGTTCAAAAGCAAAAACAGAGAATCAGCTGTTTTTAAGCAAGCTTTCTAGATAGCTTGGGCTTTCTCTCACAGCATCAGAGAGAAAGATGAACCATCCTCCGGTGTCTTGTCCCTCTGTCTCTTACCTCACTGCCAATATTAACAATGAACCAACCATCTAGGATCCTTAGATGCTTTGGATTTCACCAGGAGGCAAGTCTAATCTGGATGCATTTGCAATTACAGTTCCTCCATTTTCCCCTGGAGTGTGGCTTGATTAGATCTTTCTAACAAACACTGGGACACCCCGTACCAACTATCCTTGAATAATTGGGGGGGGGGAGAAACCATGCTACATGTCTTTTTTGACCAGTAACCCAAATACTGTGGAAGGTTATCTGCCAGCAGCAACAAAACATGTAGGTGAACTGCATTCCGTAGCTTTACATCCAAGATAAATGGAGTGCAGAGCTTGAGCTGGCGTGTTTTCAAATCAAGAGGAATTATGCGTAGTAGAACTAGGTGGAATATTCCGCATAAAACCTTTTCCCACTGCCACTCCAGCTCACAGTAATAGCCACACTCCTGTATATTAAGTCACAATGAAATTGGCACTTATTAAAGGTGTTCAAACATCTTTTGCTTTATATCCAGATCATGAGTTCACAGGGCACAAGGGAACGGATGGCAGGGCTTTTTGAACTATTGTATTACTCATTGGTATGGCGGCGCAAGAAATGGAGAGGATTGGCTAGGGTTGCTAAGAAACCCTTCAGAGTCCAAACTCCTCCTGCCACACTTTTGATTTTGCCCCCAAGTGTGATTAAGTGAAAATAAGGTCCCACTTTCATTTCCCTGTGGTTTTGATCAGTCCCCTTCCAATACCAAATGGCCTTATTCACCCTACATCCCTTTGCTGCGTTGATCCAAGGAAGGCTCTGGGTTCAGGAACCTCCTTGGCTTTTATACCAAGAGGTACCTCCGTGCGGAAACCTCGCATTAAAAGCAAAATGAAAACAAAGAAACCAAAGACTGCCCTTGTTCTCCCTGCGAAGAGTTGAAGCTATGAGGATTGAGTTTCTGGCAGCCCAACATAAAGCTTTGCACTTTCCTGCATGTTAGGTGTTCAAGGTCCATTCAGCTGGTGAAAAAAGGAAGAAATCAACAAGCAGATGAGTTAGTATCAGTGTTATTGTATGCACTCTCCTGGTATCAGAGAAAACATGGGAAGCGGGGCTGCATTGATAGGAGCTGTGATAAGAGGAGTTTAGGGCCCAACTCAAACTTTGTCAGCTTTATACAGACAGGCAGCCTTTTCCTGTTCTCACACTTGGAATTTTACATTGCCCCATTCTTTGAATGTTAGTTGCCTCCATGCAAAACACTACTATTCTGAACTTGAGTAAGCTATATAGACACAGAGACAGGTATTTTAAAATTAAGCTGATGAGAGAAGTCCCAAAGAGTTCTTCATATTAATGGGAATGAGTAGAGGCACAACTAGCTGTAAGCAGCCACGGAATAAAAGGGAATAGGGGCCATATGTCACCCAATAGAGCAGGGCTTCTCCACTTCAGAAGCTTTCCGATGGGTGGACTTCAACTTCCAGAATTCCCACCCAGCGTAACATACTATCTGGGGAATTCTGGGAGTTGACGTCCACACATCTGAGTTGAGAAATACTGGTTTAAAGCTGCAGTAGTTTCATGTAGGAATATTTGAGGAGAGGGGATTAACAGCATCACAATGTCCCAGATGTAATAAAGCAGTGCAAATGGTAAGTTCTAGTTTAATTGCCCTGTGGCAGATTTTTTTAAATGGTTTGTTTTACATTTGGAGAGCAGGCCCAAGGAACGTATCAACAAGCTGTGGGAATCCAGATATGTGATTTGCAGAGACTACTTTTAGAGCAGACTGAACTTATTATAATTTAAATGGAGGATACCTCCACGCTCAATATTTCAGAAGATAACATGCCTGGGCTGTAATTATATTTAAACATTACGCCTCTTTATTTATAATCACGTTATAATCTTTTTCCTCAGATTTCTGAAGTTTCCCACTTCTTTGTTCTTACAGCACTTGGGAAGGGGGCGGGAGGAACATAAAAGCATCCAAAATAACGTTACGCTCTACATAGGGTTTTACCATAGGTTGTAGAATGGCACTGTGTTCCTTGCTGCTCCCTAACACTGAAGTTGTTAGTGGGGGGGGGGGGTTTACTGCCACAGCAAAGCTGATACCATTGCACTTTCCACCTTGCATCCAAGACCTTGTGTATATGTGTCATTCAGATCTATTAGCAGGTTGTAGAGAATTGGTCGGTGAATATAATTTCCCCCTGCAGTAATATTACTTCCTTCAAAATGGTAACAGCATTTATTGGGAGAGTAAAGAGTTTTGCTTCTTAAGATTTTTTCCTGGGGACTGCATCATTCAGATTCCCTCGCCTCATTCCAGCGACATACACTAAAGTAGGACACGACCGAGTCCTGTTGTGCTGCTTCCAAAAAAACTCCATGTCATTCTGCCGAAGTCCTGGATTGAGCTGGTCAGGGGGAGTATCTTTAGCTTAGGTCTTGTGCAAATTAATATAGTACAGATACTGAATTGTCATGTCGTTGTACAGGATCCCTCTTTATATTTGTCTTTTATTTTATAACACTGAAATCTCATTCTGGAGGTCACAGGAAGGAATGAAAAATATCAAATGTTTGAAGAAGAAAACCAGGAGATAGGTATTGCTCATCATGAGTGCTTAGGAGACAGTAATTGCTACTTCCATGCTGATAGCCAGAGAGGGCGTAGGCTTCCTGATGAGAGCCTGCTCAGCTTCCCATTCAACAGTTGTTTTAAATGTCTCTGGTTGCTCTGTGCATGGCGTTCATTTCTGCTTGCAATCCATTAATTGAAGGGCCTGGACTGCAGTTCTCTTTCTCTACACTTTTGTCTAAGACTTATGCAAATCTGTGAGCTCCACTCACTTTAGCAAAAGTATTCTGTTCAGCTTTTCCAGAGCCATTTCTTATCACTGCCTTGGTGCAATGCAATTAGATGTGCAAGTTAATCTAAATTGTCCCCCCTGGCCTTCAGGGCAGCATAGCATGGAGGATATGGGCCATTGTATGGACTATGTTCTCCATTCTTCTGAAGATGGGTGGGGAAGTCAGCCCTCACCAGCTACACTGTTGTCTGCTCATCAAGGCCATCTCTGTTTTCTCTAAACTTGGCTGTCTGCAAGTCAACACGAGGGGCACATATGCATAAGCTAGTTCAGGACAGCACTACCTCTAGGGCAACTTTAGAACTCAGACTCTGCTGCTCTAAATATCACTCTGAGCTTAATCACTGGAAGCAGTGGCACACGCACTCTGTTCCCTTTTTGTGTGAGAGTGAAATGCACTTCTTTCTCTGCTAGGAACTCTCAGGCTGCTTCCAAAGTCTTCATGTGTGAGACTGAAGGGTTATTATTTTGCAAAGTCCATGCGAGGACAGCTATAAAGCCTGAACCAGCAACCAGCAGCTCTCAAAAGTGGAGAACTGCTCATCCTTCTCAAATTTCACGAACAAGGCTGGTGTTCCAGTAGGATCTCTGTTTAAGGGGAGTCCATTTTCCTATTATTTGACAAGGAAGAGTCTTCTGTTGGCTCCTTATCCCAGCAGCTCCTCACTTGAAACTGGTCTTGTTTTTAAGGTCCTATGCACCAGCCTGTGCCTCTCTCTGTGTGCTGGGGTGCCCTTAAAGCAAGACCACCAGGGGGTTCCAGTGAGAGCTCTTGTGTCCGTAGATTAGTCTACCCCAACAGTGGTGCTGGCTGGGGATGATGAGACTTAACACTGTCAGGGAGAGACTGGGCTGGGGAAGGTTACATTAAATGTTTCTATGTCAAGCAAGCACAGCAGTGCAAGAGAAGTGTTTGCACTAGGACAGGGAGGGGATGTGTGACGGCTGAAGAGATGATGGCGGCACACTCTGGAGAGCTTCACTCTGGTTTCCGGTTCAAGCCACATTGCCTCTTTGAAGCTGTCCCATCCCAGCCCTTTCCCTGCCTCCATTGCTTTCCCAGTTCAGTTTCCCTCCAGGTTTACCGGTGAAGCCGTGCCTTTTGAATGGCAGCGTGAAGGAAGGCCTGGGCCAAGAGGACAGGGCTAGTGGGGATTAGTTTGACTCATGCTCTCCTACCTTGGTCCTTCACTTCCCCTTCTTCCCCATGGTGCTGATCCATTTCTATTTCCACTCCATTGCTTTGGTCTAGTACGTCTCTTCTTCCTTTCCATTTCTCTGTCTTTCAGTTCCTTTCCCTTTCAGTTCCTTTCCCTTCCCTTCAACATGCCAAACCAATTTTGGGTCGAGTGCATTAAACAGAAAAAAAATATATAATGAAAATTTTAAAAATATTTAAAAAAATGGAAACTTGTTGAGTTACAAAAAAATTAAAATAATAAAGGAAATACAATTTCTTGGAACTCTAGGTGGCTGTGAATTTTTTTCAGTGTTAATTTGTTCGGAACAAAGCCAAGCCTCTTAACTAACCATTTAATCTAACATCATTCTTCTGGGGGTTCTACGACATGCCAAATCCTTGTGTCGGTACTGAAATAATGACGTCTCAGTCAGGGTCATTCATTCTAAGGATGAAACCAGTTATTGAATGTAACGTTGTGTTCTAACGTGTGGTTTTAAAAAAAGGTCTGAGAATAGTCTTGTTTTCCCAGCATCTGTTCTAATTTTTTTAAAATCGCTGGAATTGACTAAACATATTTTGCCTTGTTTTGTCTGGATAAGAACTGAAAAGTTGACAAGAGTCTGTTCCCATTTCACAGCTTAAATAGTTGCTGCTTTGATGAAAACAAAAAGTACGGAAAGGGACACAACTCAGTGGTACGGCCCAAACAACGGTTCCCATTTGTTGGATCAGGAAAGGCCTCAGTAACTCGGTTGTAATGCTGCTGATCTGGAAAAAAACACCAAACTACCCATAGAAGGGCAACAATTTGGTTCATAATAAGGGAACCCCTTGCGTTCTTAAAGGAGCTAAACTGTCAAAATTGTTCTAGCTTGTGAAATTGTTGGGGATCTGGAGAGAAAGAAATGCGTCTAGATTGTGAACCCTGTGGAGGGGGCCTCTCTCCACTTATTTTTCTTCAGGACACTCACAGGGAACTCGGCATGTCAAACCAACCATGGCCTGGACTTATTGGCTGTTTTGTGCTACCCTTGCTGCCCGTCCCGGGGAGACCCGCCACGATTCTTCATTGTCCTCATTGAAAACCCTGACTGTGCTCAGGAATGCCCCCTCCACAAGAAAGCTGGGGGGTGAGGAGATCCTGTGGCTACTCACTGTTAACTCCCAGACTCCTCAGGCATTCTGTCAAAGGGAAGGGATGCTGGGTGTTTAGTTCAGGAATATCTGAATATTAGACTTCCTATGTGCAAGGAGCTGCTGTGCTGTGTTCTACCTACTCCACAACTATCTCTGGAGCCATTTTTCTTTCCTAGCAAAGCACACAGAGCAGCCTCCGCTCTGGGGCTGCCTTTGTAATGGATTTCAACCTCCTGCTCAGTTTGTCTCTGAACAGATTACTTAGACAAAAAAAAAAGGAACCTGGTGCACGTGTACTGATTCCCATTCCATTACGTCTCTAACCTCATAGTAGGGTCTTTTCAGGGGAACACGCTGAGGACGAGAGCGAAGGAACTGCTAAATGCACTTGTGATATGAAAAGAAAAGGGAAGGAACTTCAACCAACTGCAACTGCAAGATTCATGTTTTCTTTCATATGTTTTAATGGAATTTTTTATTGAGAAGACAGTTATACAGAATTAAAAACTACGGAAATGCAAAGAAAGAAGGAGAAAAAAAAAAGAAAGGATAAGAGAAACAGTGGGAAGAAGTAAAAAAAAAGGAAAGGAAAAAACAAAAAAGGCATCAGACTAGAAACCAGGAGATTGTGCATTCTAGTCTTACTTTAGGCACTAAAGCCAGCAGGGTGATTTTGGACCACTGCACTTCTTTCACCCCAACTTATTTCACAAGACTGTTGTGGAAAAAAAGGAGAAGTAGAGTATTAAATATGTTCTCTGTCTTATTTATAAAAACAAAGGGGAGATAAAAAAAATCTTAAATGAGTGCCTTCCAATCTACTTTACAGTAGTTATAAACATGATTGTTAGCATTTTGACCTTCCTAGTCTTGGTTCCCTTTTTCCCGAAACAATCCTTTTTCAATGAGTAAATCCCAAGATCATCAATTCATTTTTATTTATTTTCAACAAAAAGTCCATAAATGGTTTCCATCTTTTATCAAAGTAGTTATTCCTTCCCCAATCAGATAAATCAATTTAGCCATAATATTTGTATTCACTGTAGAATGGCTCAATTCTCACAGGATACTAACCTGCATCTCACTAAACCAAGGTTTACTGCATTAATGTAATTGGCTGGATTCATACATTGAATAATAAAGTGGCTGGATTTACACATGATACTGAGATACAAACTGATCAATCATATTCCAGTGCTTTGGACCATAGTTTAATTTAAAGTTATTTATACTGATACCTAGCAACTTTTAAATATTTTTTTAATCCCCTCTGTATTATTTTTATAAATAATTCAAGACAGGGAGCATACATAATACTCTTTCTTCCTATTTTTCCCACAACAACTCTCTCTTGGGATTGTCCAAGATCACCTAGCTGGATTTCATGCCTAAGGTAGGGCTAGAACTCATAATCTGCCAGTTTCTAGGCCATCACCTTAACCATCAAATCAAACTGGCATTCCTTGTTAGAAGCTTCTGCATGCAAACCAGGCAACTTAGCATTGATGCATGATCCTGTCTTAGATAATTAAGTTGCATGCCCTTGAGTCAAGAATCCTCCAAAGACAGAATAATGCCCAGCTCTAATTTGGAGGAGAGCTACATATCCACAATGGAGGATGTAACCTAAACTAAACTTCAGGTCATGAACCAACCCCCAAATTTTAATAATCTTAAATCTATGTCGTCCGTATACAAATATGGTACGCTTCGTATGGCTTGGAGCTCTGTTCAGCATAATTTCTACCACCATCTCCTTTTCATGCCACAGACTCATGGGGTAGTTTGACAATGGCACAGAATGGAGTTCTGAGCCACATGCTCAAACTATCCACTCATTTAGACCATGTTCAAGACATACTGTAGAATTTGTGGTGGTAATAATGGCAATGGCAGTATTTCTAGCAGTGATGATGCCGGTAGTGGTGATACTGCTTTTGCCACAATATGTTCTCTGGTTCTGGGCTTGTAAAGGATCTTTCTATTGTGAGGAACAAGCTTCATTTTACCTTGCAGATGATAATCAAGAGGGAACGTATCTGTGATGATGCTGCTGATGTAAATGCAGCTGTAAGAGGGGATGGGACACAGCCAATTCTCAGCACTTCATTAAAAGGTTGCACTGCAGCTTCTTCTTAAAACATTTTAAAAGCTGCAAGGCAGCCTTTCTGTGCCATTCAGACTCATTTAACTACAACTCTTAAGCCAGACTCATTTAACTACAACTCTTAAGTCTTGAGCCAGCATAGCTATTTGCTGAGGTGATGGCCACTGTGGTCCAATCAATCTGGAGGGTACTAAGCTGAAAAAAAGGCTACATTAGAAGATATATTTCCTTCCTTCCTTCCCCTTTTCATCCCTACAAGCTACTTTCCTGATTTCCCACACAAAAGCAAATACTACCTTGAAGTGCATTGGGAGAAATGGAGATTGCATTGTGGGTGGCAAATTATCTAGCATTTTGACCCTGAGTCAAACATGAATTACATTACACCCCTCACCTGCATTCATAATGAGCAAATAGTGCACGAGATCCTATCATGGAAGTTTCAATCTCATCTGAAATTCACTGCAGCAAAGAGAGTATTCATGTTGGCTAAACTGCCAATATCCTAAATCTTTATGTAGCTGGGATTTGGCCAGGATATCATTCCCCATTGGCTTGTGATTAAAAAGAATGCAGCTACTATATTCTGGTTGTAGTGAATGCTAATGAAGCTACGCATCCTTACTGCATGTTGGAAGAATGAGGGTTTTTAGTTTAGCTACAATTCTATTCTGCCACTCTTCCCATAAATATCCACTGAGCAATGTAAAAAACAGAAGTTTTAAAAAAACAAGGACATGAATATGCAGTGAGATAAAACAAGATGCAGATACATGAAATTTAAAGTAAATGAAGCTTAGCCATACGGCCTGTGACTGAATTATATCTGGGACCAATGTTGAATTTTGTGAATTGACCTTAGGTCAAAGGATATTTGCCATCCTGAATGATGACGATGATGTTAGCTAATCAGTCATGTCTGATTCTTGGTGAGTCCATGGGTCAGGTCCAGTGGTGGGGGTTGCTCCCGGTTCTGTCCGGTTTTTAGAACCGGTAGTAAAAGTGGCAGGAGGCTCTGCCCACCCACCTGGATGTCATAATTGACAATCTGCGCATGCGCAGAAGAGCAAGTGAGCAAAGCGAGCGCGCACACGTGCTTCTGTTGCAAACCGGTAGTAAAGGTAAGTAGAACCCACCCCTGGTCAGGTCTCTACTTCTTCCAATCTTGTACTACTTCTGTGCTCTGGCTGGTGCCAGCTTTGATGGTATCTGGCCACCATGTTCTTTGACAGCCTGGTTTCTTTTTACTAATACTAATAATAACAATAATAATTTTATTTATATACCGCCCTTCTCCTGAAGGACTCAGGGCAGTGCACAGCCAAGATAAAACACCAATACAAAAGTTAAAAGCGATTAAAACAAATTAAACATTTGGCCCACAATTTAAAACCAGATTTAAAATCCCTCAAGTTTAAAACCAAATAAAACCAACAATTAAAACAAAATCAGGCCAGCCTGGCTTGCTGAAAAAGAAAGGTCTTAAGGGCACGACGAAAGTTACGCAGGTCCGGGATCCTCTGGACCTCTGGGGGCAGCTCATTCCAGAGGGCAGGTGCTCCCACAGAGAAGGCCCTCCCCCTGGGGGTTGCCAGTTGACACTGTCTGACCGACGGCACCCTGAGGAGTCCCTCTCTGTGGGAGCATACTGGCTGGTGGGAGGCTATCGGTGGCAGAAGGCGGTCCCATAAGTACCCAGGTCCTAAGCCATGGAGCGCTTTAAAGGTAACCAATATCTTGAAGCGCACCCGGAAGACCACTGGAAGCCAGTGCAGCTAGCGCAGGAGGGGAGTTACATGGGAGCGCCACATCGCTCCCATAACCACCTGCATGGCCGCATTCTGGACCAGCTGGAGCCTCCAGGTGCTCTTCAAGGGGAGCCCCATGTAGAGAGCATTGCAGTAGTCCAGGCGGGAAGTGATGAGGGCGTGAGTGACTGTGTGTAAGGACTCCCGATCCAGAAAGGGACGCAATTGGCAAATCAGGCGAACCAGATAAAAAGCCCCCCTGGCCACGGCCGTCATATGCTCTTCTGAAGACAGCCGTGTGTCCAGGAGGACGCCCAAATTGCGAGCCCTCTCTGCAATTCTTCCAAGCATAATTTCTTTCTCCAGTGAATTCCACCCGCATGACATGGCAAAATAAGTGAAACACAGTTTTGTGATTTTTGCCTACAGAATTTGAGATATTTGTTCACATTTTCTTTCCATTCTTGATAAAACAGGCAGGCCTACTGACTTTTATAGGGGAATCAAACTAACCATAAAGATATTTGACTATAAAGTCATACCCAGAATCAAATGAAATAAAAATGTCACAACATGTCCTGTATACAACATGGTGGGAGTAAATCACATGCTCTGGAAAGTGTATATGCAACGCACCTTTAGAGTTGTATTCTCTCTATTCTCATTCTTTGGCATAATCAATGGCTCCTTGTAAGGAAACATCAAGTCATCTGGATTCAGTCCCTGAATTGTTTCTCTCTAATAAAATACTTTTTTAAACATATCCACCCACACAACCATGCTGAATTCTTATTAGCCAGGACATTCTATCAGAAACATCAGTTACCTTTTCACTGAGCTATAAAATGTTAGAAGAAACTAAGAACATGAACACAAGTTTATGGGCAGCATTTTTCTCTATAACTTTTGTGTTGATATGCTGAACGTCTTTCTTAAATTAGCACCATAATTCTTCCTGGGTTTAAAAATAAAGAGGGAGCATGTGTTACAAGTTGCTGGCCACAAACATTCAAGCATCCTCATGGCAGATGGTTCCCAGATGGAGGAGATGGGCTTGGAGCTATTTTTAATAAAGACCAAAATTTGGCTGTTTATTTGGCTGAGTATGTGAGAACTCGGCTCTGTGAAGAACCAGAGCCCTTGAACAACTGGGAAGACCTTCTGAAAGCTAGAGAGCAAAGTGACAAGTTTAACATGGCTCCCCTCCCAGATCTGAAGGTGTTTTTTGAGTGTCCCTAAACTGATGATTTCCTCAAGCCTCAAAATGGGTTGCAGTTTCTTCTTTAAATGCTTGAAAGGAGTGAAGCAGCTTTTCTGTGCTGTCCAGATGCATTGAACTACAAATGGACACTACTATAGTCTCCAGTCAGCACTACTATTTTCTGAGGTGATGGCAACTGTGGTCCAGCCAGTCTGGAGGAGTCCAGGTTGAGTAAGTCACTCCAGTCTGAAATAGGGAGATTTTTCAACTCCCTTTACCCCTTCAACATAGGCTATTCCAGATTTAAAATCCATAACCATAAGGAAGATGCCACAAACCTGGAAGCTAGAAAAGCTATGCATTATGTTCCCTCTCCCACAATTGCAAATATATTTGCTACTTTGGAGTCACTGCATATGTAAAAATATTGATCACCCTTGCTCAGTGTAGCCATTTCTCCAGAATTAACTCAAGTAACTCAGTTTACTTAGAAGCTGGAAGGGGCAGAATTTCTAGGATAATTTAAGGTAACTAATCTTTCACTGGGGAATAAAAAAAAATTCCAGGTAGGGGAAAAGTTCATGACCAGATTAGAATTATTCTCTGGATTCACCCCACCCCACCCCCATTCTTTCTGGCTATTTTCCACATAGTTTTCTCACCAAAGAAATCCAACTTTCATGCTCAGAATCAACCAGTGATGTTCCATCATCCCAGCTGCTGTTGGAGAGTCAAGATGGCAAAAGTAGATTTGTATCAGTGAGGCATGTGAGGCATTCCAATTGGCAGGAACTCCCACCTTGTCCATTCTGTGAGAATTCACCACCTCTCACAACTGATGGGGCAACAGCTTCTTGTTGCCATTGTTGTCATGACTCTGACTCTTTTGGAGGAGGGCAATATTGTGACTCTCTACAGTTGCCAACTGGAGGAGTTTGAAAGAAAAAGCCAACTCCAGAGGGGAAGAATGAAGGGGCAGTGGGTTAACTATCTCAGATGAATAGAATAGAATAGAATAGAATAGAATAGAATAGAATAGAATAGAATAGAATAGAATAGAATAGAATAG
>JANHZT010006641.1:0-11291 GCA_032468215.1 Stegonotus admiraltiensis | reverse complement strand
ATGGCAAAAAAGTTAGCCATCACTGACCTATGCAATGCTTTGTTGTGTCTTACTCAGATTTTACCTTCCATTGTATGAATATAAAGCAGTTTAATGGAAATCTTTAGAAATTCTGTGTTGTGGTCCCGTGATCATATGATACTTAGCTTGCCCTGGTGGCAACATTTGTTTATGCTTTGTGGAGGTGGAAAAAAACCTTGGTGATTTCTTCACATTTTATTCAGGAAATGAAGCGCCTTTCTAACTTGGTTTCCCATAGTAATTCTGCAACTACCACAACTTCCTTTACAGTTCCCTCTATTTGTTGTTCCTTAGAAAGGGTAATTTCGAAATGGTATGAAGTCTGTACTTTTCTGCAATCAAGCAATGAGACAGATGGAGATTTAGATTTCCATCTAATGTTTTTCCTAAAAGGAAAGATTGGAGATTTGATGGAAATTGTCAAATCCTGAGCTAGAGGTATCATTGTCTCCTCCAAGAAATCATTTATTACCCTTCCTATCTGTTTTGATATGAGTAGCCCAGAAGCCTTCTATATCAGTGTGGTTCACCCAGGACCCTTGAACCGTAAATGATAGTTTGTAAAACACGCTAAGTCAAAACTCAGCAGTTCACATTAAAGTTTAATGTAATGTATGAAGCCAGTCCTAGAAAAAAAAATTCTTGATATGGAGATAAGTCATGAATACAAGTTTCATCTGCTACAGTTCAGCCTGCTATTAAAATTAAAACAGATTGCCCCCTTTATTTGTTTTATCTCTGCTGCTAAGGATGTGATGAATCCTTTTTAAAGGAATAATTTAGTAGGCAATTATTAGTAAAGAAAACTTTCCCTGGAAAAATCCATGCCATCCATGCCAGTTGTGTGAAGCCCATTCCATCCCTGTTATTTTGGTCTTAAGACACTAGCAAATACTGATCTCCCAATTATTGAACTTCCCTAAGAATTTGGCCTTAGCATTAGCATGTGAGGGAATTGCCTCTGGCAATTTTGTATGTCCCAAAAGGGGCATAAATGGTTATTTATTCAATTTAGTATTGCATTTCAGTTACAGAAAGAAGAACGACTGGCATTTTCTGTAACTTGGCCAATCATGGGTGCTATTTAATGATTGACTTCACATACCAAAATAATCTCCCACAGCCATATTTCAGAATAGCAGACTCGAGGTCACAATACTGAATTTTGCTTTCCTGATTTGGCTTACTTGGATCTCATTGTGTCACACAAATGTTGAAGGCACCAGAGCTTTGTGAAAACTCTCAGCCACTCTAAACTAAGCATAATTGGTGAGGTTTACAGTAATAAAATAGGTTCATGTTTCCGTAGAGATGAATAGAGACAACTCAAAAATAGCTTAAGGCTGAGCAGTGTGGCTAGACTGCTATGTTTTCTAGTAGTCTGGATGAGTTCAGTATATTTGTCTGACTCTATGTACACCATCCTACGTGTACCTACTTGTCATCTCATTGCACTATACTGCTGATTGCAGTGTGTTATATCAGTATCAATATGTAGTATATGTTGTAATTGTGTATCAAGAATTCCCACTATACGTAGTCATGGGCTTTCTACTTGTCCTGATTAGTGTATACCGGTAGTATTACTTAGTGTCTTGCTGTACTCTGTCTAGATTGCTCAACTTAGTTGCCATATTGGATTTTCTACTACTTTTTAGCTGCCCCACATACATAGGTATATTCAGTATTGGGTTCAGACACCATACTAAGTCATGATGCATCTTATTTGGTTTGGGCTTAAAGTGTCTTGTGAATGTAACCAATATGCTTGGTATGCTATGTTCTACATAGCTTAGTTTACAATTAAGTTTATTCATTTTTAACTATGGCTTAATTAGCAAGGTGTACATGTCCACATGACTATAACTTCAGTTTTCAGAATTTCCCGGATGGAAAGATAACTTATGTATGTGATAGAGACATACCTAGAAGATGCAGAGAATTGATAGGATTGTTTTTGTTCTAAAAGAATCAGAATGAGCTTATGTTCCCTGCTTTTCTTGGCTTAACTGACAAGGTTTCCTGCTAACTGCACCATTCTGAGAGCAGCCTGTCTAATTCTGCCTAACAGTGCTATTGCTATTTCAAATTTTAAATTCCAAACATTACCTTCTAATGGAATTGGTGACCATGAAAGATGGAGTCACTCATACTTCGTCTTCCTTCATTTCTTGCTCTCATCACTGCTTACCATATAGAAGTAACTTTTTTCACTTTTTCTGTGGAAGGTGTGTAGCAATCCAAAGAAGAGAGGGTATCCCATCCTCCTATGGAGGGAACATCAGATTAAGTACACTGTCAGTGTTGTCATAAAAATAGCTTGCCAAGAAAGCATGCTATTTCTTTCTCATTTAAAATGGCCACAGTAAATCACTCAGGAAAACGGCAGTGATTTATCATCTAGGTTTACTTCTGTTTGAGAAATTTCAACAGGCAACATGCACCAAAAGGTCAAGCAGTCTTACTCAAGCACTTACTAAGAAAGGAACAAGTGAGGTGCCAGCAATATGCTGATTTTTTTACTCAGCCTTATTGGGCACTTATAGATTAAACTCAGCTTTATTGTCTATCAAGTCAAGAATTACCCTCAGCCATTTTCTCGTAAATGCCATGGATATCCAAGAACAAGTTGGATTCCAAGGCAGGCCAAAGCGTTGGGATTGTTGTGCACTGTCTCAAAGTGCCAATTTAGTATTGGTAAGCTTGAGTGAAACAAGGGTGGAGTGTAGGCTGAGATGCCTTCAGCAGAGAAAAGGAAACTGGGAGCAGAGACTAGAATGTGGAATAAAATAGTCTACTTCAGTAGCTGCAGTCAAGTCCCAGCTTCTCCCTGGCAAGCACATCTCCTCCCATCCTTTGGTTCTTTATCAAGGAGAAGAAAAATGACATCTGCTGGTTCTTGTTTGTATATTACAAAATACAATATTTTTGTGCTACCCCTTCAAGATAGAAGACATTGAGCAGTGTAATCTGCTATATTTTAAGTTATCAACATTCAGGTCTAACCAAATCTCTCTTTAATTCTAGGTTGCTTCTCTCCTTGATTAGTTTCCATCCATTGCTTTTTGTCCTGCCCTCAGGTGCTTTGGAGAATAGTTTGACTCCCTCTTCTTTGTGGCAAGTAGTTCTTCGTGACAATCAACCAGCACCCCAAGCAACAGGCATGCTTCAAAGCATGCAAGGAAGCAATTTGTATAGCTCCTGCCACTGGAAGAATAACCAGAGAATAAAGATAATACTTCCTCATTCTCAGACCATTAAAATCCACCAACTGTCCAACTTCCACTTATATGCCCATCCAGCAAAACATTTTTTTAAAAAGATGGTGAGGCCTGGTATACAAATGTATTGTTGTTTGTAAATTCTTTCTATGGAGTCTTTAGGGTTCAGGTTTTATAATGTAATGTGGTGATCCCAGTATGTTCTCTGCATGTGTGAATGCTTTTATTTTCAGGTGGACAATCAAATATGCTATGGTGATTTGTTTGCTGAGTTAAGCAAGCAGACTGCCAAATGAAAAAGAGTCCGGTGTGCGAATATATTAGAGACTCAAGCCAATAACCAGACTAATGTGCTTTTGTGTTATTATATTGTTAAAGGGCTGATTGAAGTGAATTTATTGCTAATACTGGCTTTTTTTGTTGGATTAGTTCTGAGACTATTTGCAAACCAGGCTACAAAAAACGCATTTAACTGTTGCTTTTATCATTTAGCATAAAATTTTTTTAATGTTTATTTATTTTTAAATTGGTCCCATGGCTGATTTTATATAATGCTCAGTAGTATATATGAAAAACAAAAGAGGAAGGTGCATTATGCCTTAAAGTAGAATGCTGAATTTTACTCCTCTGGAACTTTCAATTTTGTGTTTTGTTCCAATGGAATTTGAAAAAATTGAGTCTTATTGACATAATGCTTGAAAGTGGTAAATTTATTTCAAACTTGGAACTAAATGTTTTTCTGCTTCATGCAGATCAGTGGTGCTATTATCAATTTTATAAGATTCAGCAAATTTGGTTCTTTTATTAGGAGACAGGGATTATTATACTGTTAGAAGTCAAGTCAGGAGCTATTAAACTCCCAGAACAATGAAAGTAGGAATTCTCATAAGGAGGTCTTTAGATATTGAAAAACAGGACTGCTACACGCAAGAAGAAAATAGGCTGACAGCTCATAGAAATGCTCAAGGAAGCAGAGTGGCTAACAGAAACATTGTACCTCTGAAGGAGATGTAAAAAAAAATCTTGTTTTGTAAAAAAAAAAACACGTGGTAAATGTGTCTTTATGGTTTCAGATATTATTTGGAGGAAACTCTCAGCTGTTGCAACTTTTGTGTAAACAACCACCTAACATAATTCTTAACATAATTAAGAACTCTGTACCCAAATCACTGAATTTCTCAGAACAATGATAGAGACAGAGACAAACAGAGAACTGTTTCGTACAGAGGAAGGGTAGAGCATTCTGGACCAAATTTACCTTTCTTACATGCATGTGACAGATAAGTGTGTAAATAGGCATCAGACTGTACATCTGAAGCATTGTAATTTGAGTCTCTTCTTTTCCTTAGATGTTTCTATGGAAAAAAAATTACTGCAGTTGCCACTGCAACTTCCTTAGACTTTCACAATGAGTCCCCTGAGGCAGCAGCCCCCATCTTTTTGGGACCAGAGACTGGTTTTGTGGTGAGAGGTTTTTCTGAGGAACATAGGGGACATGGTTTCACATGCTTCCTCTACATCCCATGGATGGGGCTTTTCTTGTTTTCATGGTCTGGTTTCTGGCATGCCGTGGCCTGATGCCGATACGCAGACCGGGGGTTGGGGACCCCTGCCCTGAGGGATCCCGTGAGGTTAGTGCTAAAATAGTTGAGATATTATTTCAGAGCCAAAAGACAAAGGCAAAAACTCAGATTTCTACATGTCCAGAACTGGCCCAGTTAAATAAATTGCAAAAGAACAGCACATTGAGAGATAGCATTTCTCTCTCACACACATGCTATTAATCTTGTGATTTTGTGCCTTGGGGCCTGCAACCGCAGGCATTTTTGCCGTATCCCATTACTGGTGCTTCAGAAATGGCAGTGTGTTTAAAATAAAGTAGTCTTGTGTTGGAAGGATCGTTCTGGCTTCCCACTGAAAGGAATTTGAGCTTTGCCAGCCTCCCAGCTCTTGGGAACACAGACAGAGTGAGCTGGCATGATCAGGGTAAAATAGACTTGTCATCCTATCAATGTTGGGCATTTTGAAAATAACAGAAGCCCGTCACCATGGCAAACACAAAAACAGGGAAATGTTTAGCATTTTGATTTTGGTCAAAAGAGGAAACAGTGGCTCTCTGCAAATTCAAGGCACACAAATGTATAAGAAACATTTACATTCATGTTTTCCATTCAGTCAGATCTGAAAATAGAGCAGCCTGGGTCAATCTCCACTGCATGTTTAAAAACTTCACAGGGCTTTGCAGGCAAATGGGTGGATCGTATAAAAGTGCCCTGAGATACTGAGGCTATTTCATATGAGCCTGAATAATGTTAGCCATGCTTTTAAAACTCCATATTTTTCAGAGAAATATTTCAGATGTTGTTGAAGGGCAGTCAGGTAGATTTGGGCAAGCTTAACTTTATAGTCTGTTCAGCATATAATATTTGGAATGTTGTAAGTATGTTATGATATGGCTGGTGTGGCTCACTCCCAAAAAAATCCAGTTGACAGAAAGCAAGCTAGTGAAGCAAAAAACTCTCCCTGATTTTTGGAAAGAGGAACTCTGAATAGAATCCAAGGAGCTAAGAAAATTTCATAGTTGCTGAAAACAGGGTAGCATATTGTCCATTTGAATCAAGACACAGGGAGGATGACTATGAAGATTGCCTGTCCAATCAGAGTAACTTTGGTTAATGATTCTTGAACATTTCTTGGTTCATGATTGGCTTAGAGGCCTGAGCCCCATCTCTCACTATTGAGTATAACAAGTCAGAAGCATTGTAACCAGGGTGTGATCTGAGAAAGCCTAGTCAAATACTGTAAGCAAATTCCAAGCCAGAGAGGCAGAGAGGCAAATGTTGAGGTTTTGAGCCAGAAAAGGACCCATTGGTGGATAACTGTTGAATACTGGGCTGCTCTATACTATTAATCTGCGATATAATACTTCATAGCATGCAGTATTTATTCCCACCAGGAAATAATAACAAAAAGAAAAATATTCTACATTTTGTTCACAATAATCTGAAAACTTTCGAAATGCTTGCTTGAAACAATGATAAGAAAAGCTAGAGAAAACATGATGAAACAACAGAGATTAATGAGAAGATACAACGAAGAGGTTTTTTTAAAAACTATATTACAGAAATTTGATGATAGCATAAAACACAGTAGTACTAGTACTAATAAAACACAGAATGAAGCCATGATCCAGAATGATCTGAAGTAGCCATGTTCCCATGTGTCTTGGGCTGATGGGTAACATGTCATGTGGATACCCTACTCCTGACCTCATTAATCAACCTTGAGAGGTTATGGTTAGCCTTAAACTGACTGGCATTGTAAAGTATCCTTCCCCAATCAGCTGGTTCACCAAGAACAGTTTATGTGAGTGGAGGCTAACAGCCATCCTTCCTGCCATGATGGAGAGAAAATTAGAGTACAATATCACTTTGGTTTTCACATCCCCTGTGGCCACCATGGCTGTGAAAAGAAGGTAGAAAAGGTGGAGTGACTAAACACAGTTTTTGTTTTTTATTTTAATTTAAAATGGTCTTTTTAAAATTGTCAGGAGAAAAAAATGCAGGAAATTATCCCTTCGAGGCAGCTGGGAGGGGATCATATTAGTCAATTTATAACTGCCTTAGTTATTCCAAATTGTGTGCTGCTAGTTCAGAGATATAAGTGACTTGACTGAGGAAGAAGATGGTCTAGTATTTTGGATAGAGAACAGCAATAACATAGTTAAAGTACATTTTTTATTTTGACTGTTTTATTCTTGGGTCAGTGTTTACCATCCAGAGTCTTTCTTCATTGGGGAAATGTACAAATATTGCAAATAGAGCCATATGTACTCAGCTTTGACAGGATGCTCAAACCTTTTGCGTGCTTAAAAACTGAGTAACAGAACTTGGGAAATATTAAAGAAGAAAGTATCTCTGAGAACATGCAGGAAGCATTTTGAAAGCCATGGTGCGGTCTAAATGCATTTTACACCCAAGTGAAAAAAATGTGCCTTGCTGGCTGAGATGAGAAAATGCTTCTTAGAAACAGAACAGTGCTCATAGTGGTCATCTGGATACCCATGAATTAAAGAAATTATGTATATAGGTGCTTGGTTGACTGAATTGTTGAAGAAATGTATGATAGATACAAGGAAATGAAAACATCTTAGCAAAAAACCCTTTTGTAAACATTAAAGTCCAAATGGTAAATACAAGAAGCAACAGATTGCCACCAACCCAAATAAAGTCATAGCTTCCTTTTAATATTTTTGCTTATTATTTGTTAATGTACACAAATATAACTTACTTTTTCTTCATCTGCTGCTTTCCAGTTGTGCTGGACTGCAATTCCCAGTATTCCAAGCCAGCTGTATTCCATCATGAGGGCAACATACTGCCGATGGCAGGAATGTAGTAATGAGGTTTCCTAACACAAAGGCTTGGAAGATGGACAGTCCTGATGCAGGGCACACCTGTGCAAATACGACATATTATCCTTAATAGATTTTCTCTCTAAAAAGAAATGTGGTATTAAAAATGATGGGAAATGGTAGAAAGATTATATAGGGAGGAGGAAGTTGCCTGGACATCCAAGTAAGGCAATTGCCCATAGAATAGAACATCATCAGAGTTGGAAGGGTCCTTGGAGGTCTTCTTGTCCAACACACCGCTCTAGGAAGACACTCTATACTGTTTCAGACAAATGACTGCCCAGTCTCCTCTTAAAAAGCCCCAGTGATGAAGCACTCACAACTTCTGAAGCTGTTCCACTGGTTGATTGTTCTCAATGTCAGGAAATTTCTCCTTATTTCCAGGCTGCTTCTCTCCTTTATTAGCTTCCATCCATTCTTTCTTTCTTGTCTTGCCTTCTGGTGCTTTAAAGAACAGGTTGACCCCCTTGTCTTTCTAGCAGTCTCCCAAATATTGGAAGACTGCTATCATGTCATCCCTTCTTTTCACTAGACTAGACATACCCAATTCCTGCAACCGTTCTTCATATTAATTCTTCATACCCAGGTAAATCTGTGCCCTAAACCTTCCACAAAGACCATACAGGTAGTCCTTGACTTACAACCACAATTGAGCCCAATATTTCCATTGTTAAGTGAGACATCTGTTAAGTGAGTTTTGCCCTATTTTATGACATTTCTTGCCACAGTTGTTAAATGAATCACTGTAGTTGATAAATTAGTACCACGGTTGTTAAATGAATCTGGCTTCCCCATTGATTTTGCTTATTGAACAGTTGCCAAAGGTTGATCACGTGACCTTGGGACATTGCAACAGTCATAAGTATGAACCAGTTGCCAAGCATCTAAATTTTAATCACATGATCATGGGGCTGCTACAAAGGTCATAAGTGTGAAAAATGTCATAAGTCGCATTTTTCACTGCTGTTGTAAATTTGGACAGTTACTACCTTGTTTCCTCAAAAATAAGACCCTGTCTTATATTTTTTTCAACCCTGAAATAAGCGCTTGGCCGTATTGCCATGTGCTCAAAAGCCCGATTGGACTTATTATCAAGGGATGTCTTATTTTGGGGAAAACAGGGTAGATGAACTGTTATAAGTTGAGGACTACCTGTAATAACTTTTCCAACACTTGAACATTGTGCCAGGAGGAACTAACACACACCAGCCCCCAATGTTGTTCTACCTACCTCAAAAATATTTGGGTTTCAAGTAGCAGAATATTTGAGCTCCTTCCTAATATAAGGCAACCCTGCCCACCCACCTACCCCAGTTAAAATTGAGAGGATTCTTTTAGGGGGAAAAAATGCTGCTACAATACATAAGGCCCATACAAGTAACTTTTTGGATCCCACATTATTCATAACCTCCTAATGTGGATAAATGCTCTGATATCTGTGAAATCCCCATTTCTGTCATCTGTTTGGTATTGAAGACAAAGAGCTGATATTTCCCAGCAACAATAAACTTGCTTGTGGCAATTGGCCAATTTCCAACAAAGTGGTATGAGAGCTTCTAGGTGGAACTTAATAGCTTTCCTAGAACCCTGGAAGAGAAGAACTTCAGTCAGGATGTAAGAGCCAGGGCACCGTGGATAAAGACCATTGAAGCCTTTGGAGGAAAGATTAGTGTGCAGTCTAGTGCCTCTCCATCTTTACTTTTGCAAATTGGAGATGAAGGATGAAGTAGTCTAACATATCTGAAGGGCGCCAAATTGGGAATGGTCAGTTCGTGGAATAAGACATGCCCTGACTCTATATTCTCTCTCTTTCTTTTCAGGCCTCCTCATTTTTCTTTTCCAATCAGTTCTGCTCCAAAATCAAGGTAAGCTTCTCTCGGGTGAGGAATTGTTGGAAACGTTAGAATGCTCATTTAAATCCACTGTCATTAAACAAATTTGTTTTCTCTTGAGTAGGTATATCAAAACGGGACTACAAACAGGATTACTAAATAACCTCAGGGTGGAGAAGATTCTTAATTCTTTAGGTCCAAATATTGGTAGACCTACTCATGAGTAGTGTAAACTATTCTGAAATTCCAAAAGCAAGAGCTATTCAGTCACATTCATGGGGGGAAAAATCAGCTTATTCAGACCGAGAGATGCTGAAAGCAAAAAACAGTAAGAGCATGTCTTATAAAAGCATGGTTTTTCAAATGAATTCATGTAATTATGCACCGTTGGAATTTAGTTTTAGTTTTAGACATTTAAAATGGATATCTGGTGTTCTTAAGTATCACAATGAGCCTAAGATGACACATCTTCAAGAGAGAAAACCATGGACTTCTGCAGGCAGTTGGGATGGAACTGGTTATCTCCATTTAGAGCGACAGGAAAGGAGAAGATGGGAAACCAGGGTGGAAACTGACTAGTGATATGTCAGGTAAAGTTGATAACTCAGAACCAGAGATGAAGCCTTGGGCAGAAGCAGCAGCACAAATAATAAATTCAGAGGTTATCAAGACTTCTTGGTTAAACTGTTTGTAAAAAGCTTTATAGGACTATCAGTAAAAACAGATGGGACTGTAAATCTGTCTACTCTGCTTTTGCAATACATTCAAAATTGCAACTTCTTGGCTCAAAAGTTTTAATTCTGAAACAAGAAATGTTGTCTTGCCAACATTTACCTTGCTATTCACATAGTTAAAGAAATCCAGACATCCTGTTTATGCGCAGGTAACTAATTGCAGTACCCTGCTGTATTCTAAGTACATCTTACATCTTACAAATTAACAATACCTTGTGCAAGTAAGACATAAGTTTGGAATATGCCTAAAATCACTTAGAGATGGGAAGGTAGCATAAATCAATATAAAATAATAACAGCTAAATACAATTACAGTGTTGTGTTTAAATCTTAACAGTTAATGCAGAAATTGCAACAAAATTGTTGATAGGGCAGATATTTGCTAGGCTATTTGGAAATATACTTTTGAAACCAATTTGCTTTTAAAGGAAGACTTAGATAAATGGATCTCTTTACTCTAGAACTATGAACCATGTCCTTTCAAATGACTAAGGGATTTTTTTTACACACTATAAATTCTACTTCTGTTGCCCCAAAACACATTTTCGGAATCTGCCAGACATCTTAGGCATTCGTGAAGCATTGAATGCCAAGACAGTCCATTTATTTCACATTATATCACTCAAGAAAATTGGGGTTATCAGAAAATCCAGGGAGGTTGGGTACAGTGAGTACGGAAAAAAATATCATTAGAGAGAACAGCAGCAGCAAAAAATGAAAATAAATAAAATAAATAAAAATGTTGACCTATTAGAATGAGACAATGATACCTTAGGTTTAATTTCTAAGATTCCATTTGTCAGCTGAAAATAGCTGACAAACCTTAAAATGCAATACAGGTAGTCCTCGGCTTATGACCACAATTGTGCCCAAAATTTCCATTGCTAAGTGAGGCAGTTGTTAAATGAATTTTTCCCCATTTTATGAGTTTTCTTGCCACATTTGTTAAGTGAATCACTGCAGTTGTTAAGTTAGTAACACGGTTGTTAAATGAGCCTGGTAGTACAGTGGACTAAAACACTGTTATTAACATCTGCTGCTTGCAATTACTGCAAGTTCAAATCTCACC
>JANHZT010006640.1:22837-34001 GCA_032468215.1 Stegonotus admiraltiensis | reverse complement strand
CAGTATAAATCATAAGGATACAAGCAACAAAGTTACAGTCATACAGTCATAAGTGGGAGGAGATGGGTGATAGGAACGATGAGAAGACTAATAGTACTAGTAATGCAGCCTTAGTGAACAGTTTCACTAAGCTGACAGTGTTGAGGAAATTATTTGTTTAGCAGAGTGATGGTGTTCGGGAAAAAACTGTTGTGTCCAGGGGTGGGTTCTACTTGCCTTTACTACCAGTAAAGGGATCACGTGCGCACATGCGCAGATCGCCGATAACGACATCCAGGGCAGTGGGCGGAGCCTCCCACCAGTTTTACTACCAGTTCTTGCGAACAGGTCCAAACTGGGGGCAACCCACCACTGGTTGTGTCTAGTTGTCTTGGTGTGCAGTGCTCTATAGCAGTGATGGCTAACCTTTTTGCTGTCGCGTGCCAAAGGGGGAGTGTGGGGGGTCGCGCATGTGTGTGCCCACACCCATAATTCAGTGCCCTCACTTCCCCATGTGCATGTGCCCCCCCCCACGCTCCCCACGCTTTTGGCACAGTGGGCCAGGTAGGCCTTTTTTTTGCCCTCCCCAGGCTCCAGAGGCTTTCTAGAAGCCTGGGGAGGGTGAAAATGGCCTTCCCCACCCCACCCCTCGGAGGCCAGAAACAGCCCGTTTTCCAGCTTCCAGTGGGCCCAGAAGGTCCGAAAATCAGATGGCCGGCACACACTGGAGCTAAGCTAGGGCAATGCTCGCGTGCCCACAGACATGGCTCTGTGTGACACCTGTGGCACGCGTGCCATAGGTTCACCATCATGGCTCTATAGCATCATTTCAAGTGACTCTGGGCTGCTTACAATGTCAAAGTAATATAAAGTATTTAAACATTAAAATATTAAAAATATGACTATTAAAATGTTCTGATGCTGTGATTTAGGCACAAACATGCTAAATCCTAACATTCCATTCATTTCATTCCAGTCTCTCTCTCAGAAGTTATAATCAGTTGTATCTTCTCCACTGATCAGACAGTATTTGAGAGATATGGAAAATAGATTTTCTAGACTACTGCTATTAAATCCTCCTATCAGCCTGAGGTTATTTGAGTCAATAATGTAACATAATACTCTTGCAATTGCAGTTTGAGGAGGAGTTGCTGCTAGGAGCAAGGCTTCTCCTCAAACAGAATGAAGGAAGGAGGGTAGAAACAGCTCTCCCATTGCAGCTGAGAATTAACATGAGTTGGAGAGCAAGATGGTTTCCCAAGCTTGTTTGCAGCTCACATAAATAGCATCTGATGGACATGCCCCTTAACTTATCTCAGTCGTATACTTTTTCTCCAATGGAACTGGTAAGAAATAATAAGAGTTTATTTCACACTGTACTGATTTTGTATTTTGTTCCTAGGTTTCTTGACATTTTCCCATTTTCAGCCTGTAACCTTACATCTTTCACTAACAAATAAATAAACCCTATTTTAATATTAGAGCACTTTGTAGGTGTAGGCATCTCACAGGCTTTCTCCAGGACTTCGTGCTCTTGACCTTGTTTTACTGTATTCTTGTTTTACTGTATTCAAGAAGATAAGCAGCAGAACTGTTCCACATCTGGCTAAGAGTAGCAACAAAGGCAGTAAAACTGATAAGAAAACCTTGGATGTGATTAGATATACTATGTGCTTTCCCAAATCAGAAAATCTGTTCTGGTGCCAAACTTCAGGTGGCACCAGGTTCACTTGTCTTACTATAGCTAAGTTCTTCTTTTCAAGAATGCATATTGTCCAAAATCTGTGCTAAATGTGTTTCTTAAGGTGCTAAAAAATGACATACTGTAGCTGGCCATACCTGTCATTTGCATTTCTAGAAGCAGCAGTATGATGCACAAAGTTATAGAGAGAACATTACTATTAGGATAGATAAAGATGGAATATTTCATTAAATGGTAAACAAATTTATCTGATCTTACCCTGAATTGGAATGGCTAGCAATATCATAAGACTAATTTCTTAGTCTACATTCCTTACATCTATTTCTTTCCACAGACATTCTTTTTTTTAAGGAAAGTATTCCCCCACACATACCTCAAATGTGAATTATAATTTGTAGATACTGAAATGTTTCTTACTTGCACTGTTTGTGTTTTTGAATTCTGGAAATTGTATGGAAGTAATTGTTTCCAAAAGCTTTCCTTTGAAATGTCAAAACTGGTGCACATTGGTGAATTGTTTTGTTGAATGTTAAACCAGACCTATAAAATGTTATTTTAAAAATGACTTACAAAATATATTTATATATTTTATATTTTTATAAAACTAACTCTATCCAAAAACATAAGCTTAATATGTTAAATCATGATTTTAAAATAACAGAACATTTTTGATTTGCCACATTTTTAATTTGTAAGAAATTATCAAGAAAGTTGTAATTTGAGTTCATATCTTTATCAGAGGTCTAAAAACATAGATTTCTTATTCTTCCTATATTAATTTATATTCATTATACTGTGTTTCACTTATAGAGTGAATTTATTCCTTCACGAGGTACAAACCTCTTGGTGTTATCTCATTCAATAGTTTTCCTTGCACATAAATGCAGTTGTAATTTATAATTTAAATCTATACATTTTACTAATATCAGCAATATATATAGAAATAAAATAGGAAAAAATTATTTCAGTTTAACGGCATCATATTCAGGAGTAACTTACATATTTTAAAAAAAGAATAGTAACTTTCAAATTTTAGCTGTATTAGAAAGTAGTTTTTACTTGCTCAAGAATATTGCTAATTCATCCCATGTACACAAATATTGTTTATTTTTGAGTCCTCTGTGAGTTTCTTATGTTGAGACATTAAAACACATGTCATATAAAATAGATAATTAAAATGTGTGTTTCTTGTTCGATCTCTTTCTTCTGAATAAAAGTAACTATAGAACCCTAATTTTATATGACATACAAGAAAGTGATTAATCCTTTCCTCCCTATTTTCTCATTTAAAATTTGTTTCAGAAATTTTTGTTTGTAGTAATATCGATTCAGGAGATCTGGCATTAGAGAATAATGCTTAATTCTTAATTAAGCATTATTCTTAATTCACTTCCAATTGGGACCTTCTAAAAGAAAATGTACAAGTTTGTCATATTTTGGAAGATTTTACTTTATAATATTTGTTCAATGTAACCAAGACTGACTTTTAACAACAGAAGGCTGAATCTCCTTAGCCAATGGTGTGATGCAAAAATGGTTTTCTCATTCTCAGATTTTCATTATATACTGTACATTTCATGTACTTTATATATACATTCCATCATAGAGCAATAACAAAGCTTTTAAGATTGCAAAATACAGAAAGCTTTTATCTTATATCTGCCATTTTCTAAATTTAATTATTTTTGGTGACAACAAACTATTATTTGAGCTACAAATCTTCACACTTGCCAAAAGCTTAGAGAAATGAAACTCTTCCAGCTAAACCAAGAGAACATAGAAACAGCTGAACATGTTTGAAGGTTGAATGGAGAGAGCTATCCAAGAAATTTTTAATTAGAAACAATGGGATAGCAGTCTGTTTGCTTGCATTAGATTTTTTAAAATTACAGAGGTATCAGAAATGTTCAATATAACTCATCTCTCCCCCATCACATTAATTATAATACTATAATCATGGAATGTCCAACTACTTGGATACATTAGGATTATACAGTATATACATTATCAACCCATTTTATTATAAATACTTACATTTTCCCAACTGATTAAGCAATCAACACTCTGTAGGGGGCAAAATGCATCAAACTGCTTATAACAGTGACCACTCAGAGGATTCCACAGAAAATATTCTCCATTTTCTTGTGTTGCAGCATAAGCTACTTTCCCCTATTAGCAAAATGTTTATTCATTCCAAATACAAAATAAATAATTTTATACTTAGTTATATTTTCTAATTAATAAATTATTCATGTAGCATTATTCTGAAAAAAAAACATCCTTACATACATTAATATAAATATCTGATTTAAGTTTTAGAATGAGAACACTGACATATGTAAGGTAGAAATAGGAACACCTATAGCTCTCCAAATATTAATTCCAACACACAACGAACTATGATGGTGCAGTTTAATTTCTGGTTTCCCATCTTTGGCCATTCTAGTTCAAGATTATTGTATGAAATTATTTCTCTTTGCTATTGAAACAGGAGGCATATGAAATAACATGATCTGAAATAAATCCTTAATATCTATGATGGAGTTTTCTTAAATCTGAAATTAAATAAAAAGAATCAACTGAATGTGCAAATCAGTGTAAATTGAAATCGTGTTGGTACAATATGCATGCAAATAATTGTTCCATCAACTATTTTGGGCAAATTATTTTTTAAAACTGCAGCAAATATATAATTGTTATTCAACTTCCCAAATGCATTCTTTTTTACTATGCAACTGTTTCCAGTACAACACTTCTGTGCACTATTTCTTTTTATTATAGTGTAATATTATTAAACATTAGAATATAAAATACAAATGAAAATAATGGGAAAATGGGAAGGACAAAAAGGGGAAATAAAGAAATGTAGGATAAATAGGCAAAAAGAAAAAAAGCATTAACTTTTCAGCACAGTAGAATGAACATAGTAACATTGATCTCAATTTTTTACTTTGCATACTCAGTATATACTACTAGCCATTTCTATAACGAAGAAAATTTGTCTAATCAGTAAATCCCAATCATGCTAGTGACAGAAAATGATGTTGACATGGCCCAATACTGGGTGAATGTCATTTAGTTTTAATTCTATTCATTTTTACTTTTTACTTTTTACAGGTGCTATATTTCTTTGAGTTATTTTATATCCATTTTACTTGCTCAGTGTTGAATATTAAAGAAAGGTAGAGGTTTCCCCTGTCCAACCATGTCCGACTCTAGGAGGCGGTGTTCATCTCCATTTCTTAGCCGAGAGAGACAGCATTGTTTGATGATATTTCCATGGATATATGGCCAACACAACTATATGCTGAGGCATACAGAACACTGTTACCTTACCACCAAAGTGTTACCTATTAATCTACTTGCATTTCAGAGGTGGGTTTCAGCAGGTTCTAACCAGTTCTGGAGAACCAGTAGCGGAAATTTGAGTATTTCGAAGAACCAGTAGTAAAAATTCTGGCTGGCTCTGCCCCCATCTATTCTCTTCCTCCCGAGTCCCAGCTGATCGGGAGGAAATGGGGATTTTGCAGTAACCTTTCCCTGGAGTGGGGAGAGAATTGAGATTTTACAGTATCCTTTCCCTGCCATACCCACCAAGCCACGCCCATCAAACCATGCCACAGCCATCAAGCCACAGCCACAGAACCGGTAGTAAAAAAATGTGAAACCCACCACTGTTGCATTTGCCTTCTTTTGAATGGCTAGGTGGGCAGGAGCTGGGGCAAGTGACAGAGGCTCACCCCATTGTGCAGTACTATATCTATAATTTGAAGATACTTCTGACACGAATAAAGTAAGAAGTAAATCCCAAACAAAGTTGGATGTATTCTTCTCTTTGATTAAAGCAGTTAATTTGGTGAACTCCACTAGTTCCATCAGTTTCTCTAATCATTCTTCCATTGTGGAAGTTAATTAATTAATTTCCATTTTGGCTTTGTGCATTACCCCTGAGCAAGAAGCACTGCATAGTCACATACGTTAGTGAATACTAATGAATACTGTGACATCAAGACCAATTCAGTTTTCAGATCAGATTGTTTTGTTTGAAAAGAAACTCATGAAAGCATCTTTAAAACCATCCATGGCTTAGGTTGCTTGATTTAACATATGTGCCAATGCTTTTCTTCATATAAGTATCTCAATCTGCTTTACAATTTCACTCATTGTGTAGTTTAGAATATCCGGGAAGTATAGTTTTAATTATTTTGCTAATTCAAAAATTATTTTGCTCTTACTTCTAACACAGATGTTCCTAACAATACCCAGGCTTTTTTCCCAAGGTACAGAAGATAATTACACAGAAGCACTGCATGTTCTTCTTTATTGCCAACACCCAATTCGATGCAATGCTAGAAAAAAAAAGATAAGTTACTTTTTTAAAAAAAGGTAAGTTCATACATAATAACAATATGTCACTATGAATAGCAGAGTGTTATCATGAAAACGTTTAGAAGCAGCAAGATATTTCAGGTAGCCATACATTATTCAAAAAGTTAAAAAAAATTATACCCCACCGCCCCAGTTCCATAAGTTAATTGTTTCTTCTATATTTCGAGATTTAGAAGCTGAAAGAAGTTTAAAATAGGTATATAATAAGCATTTGTTGAGATCACATCAGGAGGAGCTGAAGTTGTTTAATCAAGTATCGGTAATGAATGAATCTCCCTCCATTAATTATTCTAGCACCTTCTTAGCAACCTGGTAAAGAAGTTGCTATAAAATATGGTCAAGCAATGATATCATACAGGTATCGACCATGGTGTTAAAGTGTGAAAATAATTATTTACAACTGGTCTTCAGACTTATGACCATGACTATAACGAACAATGTTCTTGCGGTCACATGATCAAAATTCAGGCAGTTAGCAACTGACAGGAATTTACAATTGTTACATCATGTCAGGGTAACATAGGCACCATTTGCAACCTTGCCAGGAAACCTCCAAAACACAAAGTTAGAGGATGCCAGATTCATTTAACAACCACATGATTCATTTAGCGACTGTGGGAGGTGAATGCATGTCAGACTCACAACAGGTGTAGCAATAAATCCCTGCACTCCAGGCATTTAATCCTATTACCTGGAAGTTACTAAAACAGAATTTACAAAATCATTTGTTAAATTTACGCTGTTTATGCAGTTCAATTCATGAAGTGAGTGACTGAGCAGCTTGCCTCTGTTGCTTGCTTGCAGACAAACAATAAATAATATATGCACAGAAGACAGGACTACTGCGAAATACTGATATAAAATATCAATATATGTGAACACTTCATGTTTAAAT
Source organism: Stegonotus admiraltiensis (assembly GCA_032468215.1). Classification (NCBI taxonomy): domain Eukaryota; kingdom Metazoa; phylum Chordata; class Lepidosauria; order Squamata; family Colubridae; genus Stegonotus; species Stegonotus admiraltiensis. Next base: position 27,036 of record JANHZT010006640.1, on the reverse strand, counting down.
TCTAGGCTTTTTCTAGAATTGGATCTGACTTTATTTTGTTGTTCAACATATTACATATTGAGTACTTCCCCCAATCTGGTATTAGCTGGAGATTCCGCTTTCCAATATTTACCCAAATTCATTATTTATGAACATTACTAAAACACTGGTGAATAATTTAAGCACGGAGGAAAGAACTCAAGGGAGAAGGTTTTGAATTGCATCTAATATGCAAAAAAAAATGATAATGAAGAAGTTAGATTGGCGTGTGTGAATTCATCTGAAGGACTGTCAAAAGTAAAGAAATCTTTGGTCTGAAGGCTACCAGGAAGATATGGAGTCCTTAATCCTAAACTATCTTTATCTGATAAATTGATTCCATTTTTTTCTCCAATGGAATAATGAAAAATATTGAACAGGATCCTACATATACTTGATACGAAAGAATTCCTTGGTGGCCTGCAAAAAATATACAGTATCTGTACGATTTAAAGATAACATTCTTTCCAGAAATACCTTGAAGAAAAGTTAGAAACACTTTGGAGAGACCAAATTTAGAGTATAACTATCCTTTTGGTTGCAAAGCACTCCCTGATCTATTACTGAGCACCCTCACTGATGCACCAATTATTTATAAATCTATATTGGTAGGTGGTTGGCATTATGCTTATTGTTTTTCATATTACACAATATTTTTAGTGAGGAATACACTGTGTCTTTATTGAAAACTTCCATTTTACTGCTGCTTAAATTGTCTCCTTTGCAAAACTGCAAATGCTTTATTTTTGAAAGATCTATATCCTGGCCATTTACAAAGGATGTCTTTAAAAATGCTAACAAAGAAAGAAATGAAGATCAGCCACAAAAGCTGAATCTTGACTCATTTATTATCCATTGTCAAAACTAAGTGTGATCAAAGGCCTTTTCTTTGCTTAGATCTAGGGTCAAGATTAACAAAGCACTATTGAGAAAACCTTGAATGAGAAGTGAAAAGTCTTCAAGGAAAAACAAAGTCCAGTTGCCTTTTGAAAAAGCACCTTTGGGATATTGAGAAAATCCTTATAACCACAACAAAAGCCTCATATTCCATTCTAACAACAGCCTCTCTTTCACGATCTCCAAATTCTTTTATGACAATCTTATTTTTGGATACAATATTGAAAATGAGTAATACTGATATAATTGTTTCCCAATAATTATGGGAAAGAGATTCCCAACTGAATTTTGTGTAAGAAGAAATAATATTCCCTTTTGGTTGAAAAATTAAAACAGAAAAAAACTCCCTTTCAATGGGATAAATCGTAATTTTTACTTTCAAACAGCAAAGAATCAGATTTGACTGTTCAAAAGGCAAGGGAAGTTTTCAGAAAGATATAAAGAAGAATTTGAGGGAACAGAAATAGAAATCATAGAATTTCACAGTCACAACAGATGCAATGGGAATTGGAAAAAGATGATACTGAAATAGGTACTACAGATTTGGAGTTTTCTAACTTTTTTAACTAATTATGGATTACAATTATTTTACACGGAATATAAATGAAGCAAACGCTCCTCAGAAAAGAAATAAAAACTTGGAAAAATTAAAGCAATTTGCCCAGAAGAGAATCATAACAATAAAAAGGATATAAAATATTTGACCTATAAAACTTTGGATGAAGAATTTATTTCAGCAGATATTAAAAAGAGAAATGGAGTTGCTTTGTCCATTAATCCTCAACTAAACAATTTGTATTAACTGATTAATATGGCAGGTTTGTTGAAGTAGAAGTTTTATAGCATTAAAATAATAATACTGGGATTTATGCCCCAAATAAAGATATATAACTTATCTTTGTTCAATTTGTATGCCACCTTGAGTCTTCAGAGAAAGGTGGCATACAAATTGAACAAATAAACAAATAAAATCTTCATTCATAGATTAATGGAGTGGTTTTCCTCCAACAGGATAAGACTTCTAAAAATATTAAATTGTTGAGGATAAATTACCATATTTGTAAGAATTTGATGGACAATTGTGGTTGGTTGATGTATGGAGAGGAAAGAAATATAGTTTTAAAAAGTACAGTTATTAATTAGAAAGACACAAATGTTTTTCAAGAACAGATATGATTTACCCCTCAGGTGATTTGACTGTTAAAATTTCATAAATCTTAATAGGTTTTATTAAAGTTTTTCAGATCATAACTCTCAGATCTATAAAAGAAAATTATTTTTCTTTCATATGGAAGGAGATGGGCAGTACAGAAATATGAAACATAAATGAATAAAAATATACAAAAATGAAATGTTTTTGCAGAAAGATGATATTGCTGAAGACTGCAAAAACAAATTAATTGTTTAAAAAAATAATTTAAATAAAGGTACGGATTTGAGAATTCCCTTGGGATACAAATAAAATCTTTATTAGAGGTTATTTGTTACAATATAATTCTGAATTTAAGAGGAGGCAAGAGAAAGTGCAAAATATTTTGTGTGACAGAAAAAGAAAATAATAATTAAGGATTGTTGATGTTAACAATAAGAGAAATGGAAATAGAATTAAACTACACAAAGCAAAGAAACTTTGCATTTGCAAATAAACCAGGGAGATGGCTGGTTTATAAATCGTGAAGAGAAAGCGAAAAGAATATTGAAACTACAAGAGAGAGATACCATATTAACAGATAACATTTCCATACAAATATTTATAGAATAATATTATTATATAATATCTGAATAAATACAAATATTTATAATAATATTATTCTATATATATTTGTATTTATATAAATATTATATAATAATATTATTCTAATTGTTATTCAGGACATGATATTCTAATGGAGAAAATATATGAATATCTTTGAAAATAAAATTTACCCTGGATCATAGAAGAACAAAGGCAAATGATGAATCCGTTATAATAACAAATTTTTCAAAAGCAATTAAAAAGTAAACCTGGAAAGCTGCTTGGATCAGATGGTCTATCAAGTTTGTATTATAAGTTCTTTGAGGATGAATTTTTACAACATTTACAAAATATTATGACTTTTATTCTACAGGAAGGAAAGAGAAGAAAGATGCCAGAGACTTGGAAACAGCTAATATAACAGTTATACCTAAAAAGGGACAAGATTTGACTTCAGTAAGAAATTACAAATCAATATCTTTATTGAATAATGACTATGTTTTTTTACGATGATTTAAGTTGAGGATTGAAAATAATTTTGCAAGATTTTATTTATGAGGATCAATGTGAGTTTTTACCTAGAAGACAGCTGAAAGATAATGTTAAAATCACATTGGACATATTGAAATATTTGGATATATTTACTGAAAAACAAGAAAAAACAGGAATAGATGGATGGAAGAATTACTTCAAGCAATTGATTGAAGTTCCATCTCTTTTGTAAAATAAATAAATAGGAATTTTATGCTGGGAAGAAAGCTATGCAGAGAATGACAAAGCAATTGCTAGAAATATAGTATTTTGTGATCTGTGAGAAAGTAATTTGAAGCCTTGTTTAATTATATTTTTTCTAATCAAATAAGGTTTGGCATAGAGGATCTTTAATACACTCCCTATAATGATGTGTGAAGTCCAGATGGTTATCTTTGCTATATTTCCAGAAACTTCTACCCTCTCTAGGGAGGGGTGTCGGCTCTCTGCTATTAAGACTTAGCAGCAGAGAAAAGAAAGAAATAATAATTTGATGTCAGATGGGAAAAATGCCCTGACACTGGGAGGACTTGATTCCATAGCCAATTATTTTTTTCCGCTCTTCTGGGTTTGGATGGATTCTTCCTTATCTGAGAACCTTCTGGGCCTTCTTGCTCCTCAGCACTAGATATAGTGCACACAAAGCTTTAAAGAACTTGTTCTTCATCAAACGAGAAAAATGGGTTTAAGGATAAAAAGCAGACTAGCAGGATAGAGGTAGGTACAGGGGTGAAATCTAAAAATTTTCACTACCGGTTCTGTGGGCGGGGCTTAATTAGTGGGCGGGGCTTGATGGTAAGGTGACTGGGTGGGCGTGGCTTGTTGGTCAGGTGGGCGTGGCCAAGTCAATGTCACTTCTTTGCCCTTTTTAACCTACAAAACACAACACAACACAACAGGCTCACCCACAATGTAAAAGCAGCTGTGCTAGACCCAAAATTGCCCCTGCAACAAGCAGGAACCTCACACAGCCACAAAAAGCCCAAAAAAACAACTTTCACACTTTACACACACAAAA
>JANHZT010006638.1:70172-82756 GCA_032468215.1 Stegonotus admiraltiensis | reverse complement strand
CTCTCCCTCCCTCTCGGTCCCCCTCCCTCCCGCCCTCCCTCTCCCTCTCGCTCGTCCTCCCTCCCTCTCTCCCCACTCCCTCTTCCTCTCTCTCTTCCTCCCTCCCTCTCTCCCCACTCCCCCCCCTCTCTCAGAGGGAGGGAGACTGAGACTACAGGTTACCAGCTTAGAATATCTTAATATTCATCCTTCTTCTCTGGACAGGACAACTCTGACTTAACTCCAGCATCCCATGACCTTCATTTCCTTTCACAGAACATTCATATGTAACCATGGACTAATAACACCAATAATAGTCTGCACTTTTCCACTGAACATCAAAATTGGAGGATCATTTTGCACACTTAATGACACAAAGACTAAACATTAGTATAAGGAAATGTGGCCAATGGTCAATATACCTAAGATGTTTTCCTTTGTTTTTGCATGTGCAAAAAAAAAAAAGCCAAGAAAGAAAATGGTAATGTTACAAATATAGGATCCATTAAAATATCATGGGGGTATGAAATTCTCTATAGATAAAGATAAACAATAGCAAACAAACCTTATACATTTAGGGGATGAATGATCAAAATTACACATTGTCTTTCATATAAAGCAAAGGTAGCAGCTCCCACCAATATGTTAGTGGGTAGCATCATAGATATACCTATATTCACATTGGCATATGCATTTAGATTAACAGCTAGGAAGTGAAAACCTGAGTATTTTTTCAGATGCCTTTTATAATATTGAACAAATTACCTGTATATAAACAGTTCTGTTTATATAATTATACTATTCTACATTTAAAAGTTTTGCTTTCTTTATCAGTTTCAAGAGTGCAAACAATTCCTTGCCGGGCAGGGATATTTGGTATAGCAATTATCGTACCTGTAATATTTGTTTGGTAACTGCATAATATCTTAACGTTCTTCTTCAGCTTTCCCAGTGGACCTATATAATAGATATTGCCTTGTGACCTCTCTAATTCTATGATGTGTGGGATTATTACGGTTTGTTTCTCTTTCTTCCTTCAAGCCCATCAATATAGGTCGTTGGGGTTCCAATTTCTCTAATTCTGTCTCAGTATATACCAGTTGAAAGCATTTAGCTGAGATTAAAGCAGATTCAATGAAATAATCCCTTTGAGTGAACAGCTTCAAAACAGCTCAGACACAGCTCTTTGGGGGATGAACCAACTCAACACAAGCTAATTTCCCCTTCATGTCCCTTGTGGTACATTAGGCACACTATTCATGTGCTATTTTTTTTTCATGTGCTATTTTTGTTGGGTGTTTTTTTTGGTTTTGTTTTGTATTCCATTATGACTATGTTTATAAAGTGACAAAAGGTAATGTCTTCCATAGGAATCTAGAATGCTTCTTTTCTAATATATTAAATGTTAATCTATTTTAATATGTGCATTAAAACAACATTATTAAAATAATACAAAATATAAAGCACTATAAATGAATTTTGAAGTTACAGATATTGAAGACCGTGAAGAAAAGGAGGAAAGTTACTAAAAAGGGAAAACTGGTAATTTCACTTACAGTAAAATAATCTAAAATATATTTTGAGGGTTACTGATAAGTTACTAGATATATAGCTCTAAAAGTAAGAACTGACTATAGAAAGAAAAGTACAGATGATTCAAATGTGAATGCATGCTCTGGTCTTTTGAAATTTGTTTGTTTCAGCATGTAAAAAATGGATATGACATTATATGAACATATAACCTAAAGCTTAGATTGTATATTAATTATAACTTTGTTTAATTGAAAATAGGCAAATTTAAACATAATTTGTTCTGGGTGTCAGTCAAGTGTGTATTTTGCATTGCTGCATTGTTTCAGTAAATCATAAGATATCTGTGCGAAGTTCTTTTAAATTAATTTTAACTTATTCCTATTATGGTCCCCGTCCCCATATATACCGTTTTTTCCCTTGAGCTGTTTTCCCCCCACAATGATGAATCATGTCTATAGTATTTAAGAGGCATTTTATCATTAGAGTGAGAGAGCGAGAGCGAGCGAGAGAATCTTTCATGAATAGGTAGGTCCTTTTAAATGTCTCACCATAGTAGCCAGGGAACATGCCATGGTCACTGTAAAAATTAATATTCATAGTATTAGTAGGAAGGCAATCTCTCTAATGTATGGAGTTGTATCTATGGCATATGTTGAGTGTCTTAAGCATTTTTTCCAAAAGATTTAAAGAAAAATGAACTTTATATAGTTTCATTTTTTACATAGATGATCCTATATAGTTTGAAAAGGAAGCTTACAGAAGGAATATTAACTGTCAAGATTTTAGTGAGAAAGTAAAAATGCTATTTTCTGAAAACGCAATATAAAATTTAGAAAGCATAGTTTTCTGTAATTCCAGCTGACAAAATCTTGCTTCTCTCCATTTCATACAAGATTTAGTTGCTCTTGCATAGCTGTCAAATTCACACAAAGACATAACCTGATGTAGCATTTGTTGCTGGATGAACTTTGCACAGGGGTTATAGCAATCTTATTTTTGACTTACTATTGTACACTTGGGTTACAAACAATAGTGCAGATTCTGTATGGATACTCTACAAACAAAACTGTTTGTAGAGTATCCAGCAAAAGCCTAGTGAACTTATGTATGTCTGATTCTGCTAGTGTGTCTGGCTTGTGGCCTGACTGGACATTATTGCAGTATAATTAGCCTTCCAAAGGCCTCCTCAGTTTTTTGCTACGCCCCCTGGGCCTTTTCTTCATGGTAGAGATACCAAAGGTAGAAGAAAACTAATCTTCATTTTTTCTCCCTTTCCTCCTTTTTCTGACTTACTCTATTATCTAGAAACACAGGCTAATGAGCTTTCTGATGCAATGTAACCTCAGGGAATTTCCTTACTCAGACTTCCCAAGCATTGCTTGCCTGAACCACTTCTTCTCCAGGTTTGGGCTGGGATATACCACTTTCAAGTCACCCCAGAATTATTTCCCAAGCAGCTTTCTGTTCTTCCCTCTACCGCTACTAAGGAGCTCTTTGAATGTCCTACACAGATAAATGCTCACATGTATTTACATATACTGCCCTCTACAGTTCTTTCTCCTCTGATATTGTTTCTTTTTTCCTCATCCATTTTAACTTTTCTTCTGACAATCTGAAAGCATCAAATCAGCACTATCTGTGTCTCCAACTAGTAAGTCTCTTGGTGAGGTAGCTGTCCCTTTTTTGTCCTCTTTTCCTTAGTGGGACTCTTTTTCAGCTATCATAGAAAGAATTGAAAGAATGCATGCATTTTTGTCTCCATGACTATCCTTTCACACTTTCCAAGTTAGTGTTGAATCTGGAAACATGTTTGACTATTACTGCTTATATGTGCTACCATATTTCTGGTGATTACATGTACATTTATATTGCTACCTTATATGCATGTTAAAATAAAGCCTTTTTTAAAATTCAGCAATAAACGATAACCGAGTAGTCAATTGTAATTGTTTTCAATTTGGGCAGGAAGGATAATATTGGTGGTCCACTCAATTCTCTACCACTGCTAAAAATAAAATGCTTCTCCCATTTTTTCCCTTAAACTATTTACATATTACTTCTTCATTTATGTCTTTTACTGTGCTTATTTATATACCAAATGAACGTGATCAGTACTGCTTATTACTTATGCTTATTACTGTAAAAAAGGTTATGGACAATGAAGATTTTTTTTTCATTAAGTAATTATTTCAGGAGAGCCTGTTAAGAGAACTTACGAAAGGCACTTATTAAAGAACCATACTTCGTTATTTTAGTTGATCATGTTTGACCACATACATGCTTTGTTTGCAAGAAAGTGCTTGCTTCGGAATCTATTAATAACTGGATATCATACAGCTATCTCCTCAATATGAATTTTCATGATCCTCCTGTTTTGTATATTACATAGTTGCTGCATAATAGTAAGAAAATATTCACCCTACTGATTGGGTCTTATAGCTATCATCCATTCTTTAAAAGAATTTCACAGTTGGAATTCATGTACCATCTTTATGTATTCTGAATTCTGTATAATTTGAATGAAAATTCAGAGCAGTTTATATTACTTCTGTTCAACAAGGATATTTCAAGATATTGTAATAAGTCTAAGTAATCATCTAGTAATGGCTATGTGGTAAAGAATCAGTCAAAACTGTGTGAAAGAATTAAACAAAAGCTATTTTTAGTGTTTACACTCTTATTAGTAATTCATAAAAATATTTTAATAGCTACATAGTTTGCAGATGCTTTGGATTATGTTAATTTTCATATCATATGCTAAACAAGACATAGCTTTGATGTTGAGTTTGATACAGATACACTTTGTCAGGGAAAAAAAGACAGTTTATATATTTGCTTAATATTCTGACCATAATGGATTTATTTTTCTTTTGAAAGTACATTTGCCTAGCATCTTCCTACCACTTGAGCCATTCTTTTTAATATTGAAAAGCTTGGATTTCCTATCATATTTTATGACACTGCAACTGACTGTAATCCTGCAATTAAGTAGCTTAATATGTAATAATATTGAAACTCTGTGAAGATTATTTTACCAAATATTAAGTTTATTAAACAATATATTACTGTTATGCACACTACATGGAGCTACAGCTAAAGGACATTTGAAAGCTTCAGGTGGTGCCAAAAGTGCAGTGTGGGCAGTTATGTGCATACCTATGTCAAGTGCACATTACACTTCTGCTCTATGAACTACATCGGTTACCAGTTTATTTCTGGGTTCCATTGAAGACGCTGAGAATAACATGTAATGTCCTACATGATAAGGGGCAGGGTTACTTGAGTGATTGCTTCTCTATAATTACATTTATCCATCTCATCAGGTCCAGTAGGAAGGCCATATTTTATGTCTTGTCTACAAAGCAATGTCTGATGGAACCCATAAGGAGAGCCTTTGCTACTACGGCACCCATCCTTAGGAACATCATTCCCTCTTAGGCCAGATTGGCTCAACCTTATTGGCCTTCTGGAAGGGCTGAAGACCTTACCATCTGACTTGGGAATCATGTAATATGGGTATGGAGCCTGCAAATGGATGCATTGCTAGAGAAATTGAATGTATTGTTTTTCTTTCTTTTTAAATGTTTTTAGTGTTTTTAATGTTTTAATAATTTTTCTTACTAGGTTTTTAGTCATTATGCTGTATAATTTTTTTTTAATTTTGTATGCTTCCCAGAGTCACATTTATGAGATGGGCAGCTATATAAAATACCACATAAATAAATAAGTACAATTATTTAGTAAAATGGGCTTTGCAGATTTCCAGACTTGAGATATAATAAAAGGAATAGTGATAATCTTTGCTTAACTTGGTCCTTTAGGTCTTGCAACAGTACATCCTTTGACACTGTAACTGAGTGCATCCATTTTCCATATCCATCTTCTTCTCTTCCCTTCTATCTCTTCCAACATCAGAGCCTTCTCCACAGATACAACTTTTCACATAGTGCACAGGTGTCAAACTTGCTTGTCACATTGCTGTCATGTGATGTATCACTATGTTTTTCCTTCACCGAGTTGGGGTGGGCATGGCCTGCACATGATGCATCTGGCCTGTGGGCCACCAGTTCAACACCCCTGACATAGGCTGTTTTAGGTAACCAGATTGCATGTTCGTCAAGTTAAAACTCTGGATTGATTTCTTTTATGATCCATTTGTTTCCTTTTTTGGCTATTTGTTGTATTCTCAGGAGTAATCTCTTCCCCAACATGAAATTAATAAATGTCTATCTGGCTTTTTCAAACTCTTATCATAAAGTGTCAGAGAATACCATCGCCTGAGCTAATCTTGGTGATTATAGAAACATGACAACATCGAAATATTTTTTCCAAGGCCTTCATGGCTACTTTGACATGTTCTAGTCTGTGTTGTATTTCTAAACTCCTTTTTCCTTTACTGTTCATGGTTGATTCTAAAAGGCAGGAGATGGTTCTTCCACCTATTGTCATTAGTTTGTTCTTATTTACATTTAATTACAGCTCCATGTATTTTTCATTATGTTCCTTTCCTTTCATTATGTTCCTTTTTCATTATGTACCTTTGTCAGAGCTTGCAGATCTGCATTTTCAGCTATAAGTCATCAACCTAGTATATTGATGTTTCTTTCTCCAGTTTTAAAATCATGCTGATTTTTTAAAATCAAGTTTTACTTAATAAATATTCAGCATAACGTTTTAACAAATAAAGGAAGTGTATATAGTCTTGTCTCATTCCTTTGCCAATTTGGAACCAATCTGTTTCACTATGTTCTGTCCATGCTGTTGTTTCCTGACTTGTTTATAAGTTTCTCATTGGGACAATAAAACTTGGTGGGATCCCCATTTTTCTAAATATATTGCACAGTGTGACATAATCAACACAATCAGAGTCCTATTCTATAGGTGTAGCTTAGGCTCTTACTCTTGGACAAGTCTTTAAAACCCACTGAAAGTTATCAAATAAATAAAATATATGTTTTTCATCCTTGTCTTTCCTGTTAAACTTCAAATTTGTAATTATATTTAATTCAAAGCTAAAATTAATCTTATCAGAAATTGGGCATGTGCACACCCACAGAGATTATTGTTATCTGTTGCAATGTTTTTATAGAATTTAAAGGCTGTTCATAAAGTATCTAGGGTGCCAAGATACTAGTGAAAATAAGAAGTGGTTGAATAAATCCTGCAGCTTTTGTTTTCTGAAAGTGAAATTAGCAATGCAAGTAACAACAAAAATATGCTGCAGAACTGAGGGAGAACAACTTTAAATGTAAAGACAATTTAATTTAATTTAAATATCATTTAAATTTCAGAGACTGATATTAAAAAGTCTTACAAATTACACTGGACCAAACTTTTACCTTGTGCTGTTTACTCTATTTTTCAATTAATATTTTCCCTAAACCTTCATTTACTATATGATAAAAAGATATATGGAGATAGAAATGACTAACGGTCTTATATGTATGAATAACATTCAAGTTAGAGGGCAATTTCAGTTTTTAGTATGTTGCCTTCAGGAGACACTTTAATGAGTTGATGTGAAGCTTTTATACTTTATTACAGATGACAGTTTGAGGACACTTGTAGCTGAGAGATGAAAGAATACTATAACTACAGTATTCTCCTTCATGGTTATTATTTTTCCAAAATTGTTTATGTATCTGCTGGCATTTCCATATGAATATAATTAAAAACAACTTTATTTCATCAACAGTGGGTGCAATAGAACCCTTTGGGGTAAGGCAGTATGCATAGTTATATTTAACAGTAAGTGAAGATATTCAGTTTGTAAGATTTCCATAAACACATCTGAAATATTCAGTATTCTTATCATTGCTTAACTTCTTTGTTAATCCACCAATATCAGTGTCCATAGTAGAGTCAAGGAGGGATCAACTAAAGTCACATACATGACAGTCAACATGCAAAAGTTGTGAATTACTTTTGACACAGAAATTCATAATAATACATGCTATTTTTTTCTCATTTGTGATTTACAGCAAATTTCTTTGCCATTGAAATAAAAATAAATTTATTTGATTTTCAAAGTTACGTTCACAAATAAATTTGTATTAAAGTACACAATTTTATTAGAGGTGTATATGTAAATGTGTATATATCTATATGCATATTCAGTATTTTTATTTTTTGTATTACACAGGTATAGTTGTCACTAATACTGGATGGAAAGGAAAACTAAACTGTGATGTAGACTTTTTAAAAAAACGTGTACTTTATATTCATAATTAATGTACAATTTAGACAATTATATGATTTTTTATGTTGGGAATGAAATTATGACATTAATATTTCCTGTTTACCTTTCTTTCCCTATGTCTTCCATGGATTCTCAATATGAATTTGTTGGAATAACATTTATGACCGATATCATCTTTTTATATATGAAATAGGTAAGTAACTATTTTATTATCAAGGTTTTATGGTAGACCACTCACTTAATTAGAAATTTCTAACAAATTGTCCAGTTTAAAGGTAGTTATAAATACAATAATTTTTCAGATAACTTTTTCCTCCCTCTTAACCATAAGGGGCTCAGAAAATTTTGCTTCTATTTTACTACTACTACTACAGTTTGTTTTGAAATTTAAACAAATAAATTACATATACTTATTAGTATAATTATTTCAAATGAGCCAATCTTAGGTTTTAAGCTGTTTTTTTTAGAAACACATAATTAAATATTTTAATAAATATAAACTAAAATAGGACTTTCTGATCTTCTGATGGTTGGCAGAACATAGTTTGAAAGCATGAATTATAATGAAAACTTTACTGGTCTTAACAAGATAATTTTTCTTACTTTTATTGCTGATTCACAAAGAAATATAAGTGGCTGTGTTAATAATAACAACAGAGTAATTAATATTGCTGTTGATGTTACATAAAGCTGAACTACATATTTTAGTCAGAAATGTAAGCAGAATGTTCGATCTTGAAGAATATGCATATGTTTTTATACATACATAAACACACATACGTATACATATATTTAACTATTCAAATATTAAATTACCAATTATTTTCAGTATCAACAGGCTTAAATCACAAATCAGAAGACCCTGTGGCAAATGTTTTTCAGTCCACTGAATTTCATTTCCAAGCTATTTTTTATTATTAATAATAATATTAAAAACATATTGTTGCCTTGCTAAATCAAAGAATTTTTTTAACTTGAGCTAGATAAAAGCATTTCTAGTTTTAATGATCTGGGGCCTCTTCTGGGAGTTTTCAATCTCTCTCTCATTTTATTTCTTATTAATTTAGCTTTCTATCCTATCTTTCTATACTTCCTTTTTTGAAAGACTGGGTAATTAATGCATTATTAGATCATTTCCATTTTTCTTGTGTATACTTTGAATTAAAACCAGTACAAATTTTAATAAAATTTATAGCATTATATTATGGAGTAAGACTGCAAGATGTATAAAGGGTTAAACACAGTAGAAGAAATCCTTTAACGTGACTGTGAAACTGGTCTCATTTATTTGTTTGATATGAGTCTGAGCCTTTCCTGAAAGTAACGTGACAAACCTGACCTCAGTCTCAGGGGAGATGAACCTTAGTTTTCTGCTCTGATGGCTGTTCAGTTGCACTGATTCAGTCTTCAGGGTTAAATTGAGCAGCTCTGTAATGAAGAAAGCTTTTTATCATTCAAGAATGACATTTGTGCAATGGATTTAGAGGAAAAAAGGAAGCAGGACAGCTTTAACATTTAATTAATAAAACTGTGATGTATCTAGTGCATTCAGGAGTTTTGTCACATCTATAGACATTTTCTGTACATTCTTTATTTTAAAGTTGGTTTAAGTGTATTATAAATTCATAAAAGGAATATATTGGTAGTAATCAGCTCATAATAGGTAATAGGAAAATACATGTAATACAGAAAGGCTTGTGACTGCTTTTTAATATGTTGCATTGCTTGTAATATGGTATCTAATAAAATAAATAGAAATCCAGGGTAATGATTTAGATAATTGTCATTTGACTGAAAAGGTAAAATATGGATAAACACTGCCTCTGCATTCAAATTCTCTCTTTTTATATATATAATGTAATGTTTTTATTGATTTTCTTTTCTAATTTTATTTTTTATATTCAGTAGAAGTATTAAGCTAGAATGCTTGTCATTTAAATAGAGCTCAGAATGCCACAAAGAAATTAATGTATACATTTTTCAGCTGTTGTTTTTAAAGAAGCCATCCCATGCCCTGCAGAGTCATGCTTTCATCACTTAGTTATGAAATGAACTTTGTTAAATAATTTGCCTTTTTTTAAAAAAAATATTTTAATTTTATGAGCCCATACTACAGTCAACTGCTCATAAGTGACAGTAACCCTGTGTCTTTAAAAGCCATGGCCTATGTTTGATAAAGAGCATGAGAATGAAGAAATGTCCTTTGCTTAATTTCCCTGAGGTACCAGTAAGAATGGGAACTAAAAAGCCGTAGTGTGAACCCTGTCATTTGAATGTTTATTTATCCCACTTTCTTCCATTCTTCTCCCATTTTTCTAAACCCAGGGATTTTTTTTTCTGTTCATAGAAGTTTGGTGTGCTAAGCATCTGATAAGATGTGGATGTGTTTCTATCACTTCCAGGTAATGGGTCATTGAACAGTCTTCCATAGATACTGGCTCTAATTTTTTTTGCAGCTTTCTTTTAAATTTTGCAGTACTTAACAGTAAGAGTAATTCAACAGTGGTATCAATTATTTAAAGATTTAGTTTAGTGCTCTTCTACATTCTGTGTGCTCAAACAGACTTTAAATATCCACTCTGTCCATAGATATATATTTTTTTCCAAGAATGCAGCTTTTCGCTTGGCTGTTAGTTCTGTTTTGACTTGGCATTTTCTTAACTGATGCCTGGCAGACATAGGAGTACAGTTCCTATCATCCCTTACCATAACAATCAATTGTTCTCCTAAAGTTAGAGTTGCAGGGAAAAAAGTCATGTGTGTTTAATATATAGATGGAGACAGTGTGAGAAATAGAAAAATACTCAGATACTCTATTTTATGCTATACATAAGGGAACTATATTTTTCATTTGTTGGAACATAAACGAAATTGAAAGCTTTGGGCATCATTAAAGCCTTGAAAGTATAGAATCCATTATTTCTTTCCATCAGCTCAGGACTGTAAAATCACTGTGAGGTGGGAGAAACAAAAATGTGCTGCTGTGTTAATACGCATTAAATTGTTAGCAGCTTCCTATTTATGAGATCCTCAGAAATATTGTCACTAAGGTTATTCCTCTTTTAGAAACTGGTTAAGAATACACATCTAAATGTCTTTGATTTTACTCCATTTCATTTGCTGCATAACATTTTTACAGAATAAATGTTGTATAATATTATTTTGATGCCTTTACCAAAAGAACAATGTACAGGTTATTTTTACTTTCCTCATTTTTGAAAGGTGATAGAACTCAGACTGACATATAATTCTACTCATGCCGTGTAGTAGCTGTGACAAATACACTGCAATGACAAGTCATCTAGATTGATTTAGGTTCACTTTGATATGAAGGATTCAGAAAAGCTGCCTTATTTTTGGTTTGCCATCTGTTTTCACCAGGAATAGAATGCTTGGTGGGGATAGAAGGAATCAGCATTTACAAAATGTTTTCACTACACAGCAAAGAAGCAGTAAATATAGCCAGAATTCATATTCTCTCTCTCTCTCTGTGTCTCTCTGTGTCTCTCTGTCTCTGTCTCTCTCCCTCTCTCTCCCTCTCTCTCTCTCTCTCAGATGTACTGCTCAATTGTGTACCAGATGTTTAAGGAATTCTATCCCATTCTCATAACTCATAGATATACATATAGAGAGAGTAGCTGGATTGGTTAGAGCACCACATTTACATTAAGGTTCAAATACTGACTGATAACCTATCTTAGCAGTAGGAATCCTTGAGCAAAGACAGTCTAATGCTTGTTAGTTTCTAGTTGTTGTTTCTTGTGGTCCTGCTTTTGGGATTTGCAGAAGCAAGTCTCCCTGTGCCTAGAAATTGTGTCTGGTTTCTGAAGGGTTCCTGGAAATATCCAGGACATGAAAGCATGGATGAGACAAAAGACCCTGGAATTGATGTAATGCTATACAACATTACACCTAATGAGGGGGAATATATGAAATGTATGAGGGAACTATGGATTGGAAGAAGACCTGCATCCATTCAAGCTGAGAAACAGTTAGTTACCCAACTAATAACCCAATTTCAACAAAATGAAAAGAATGTTCTTCTCACAACTTGAATTAGTCTAACATTATATCCTGGACTTCAGAAGACCCAGAAAAAACAACTAGTTGTGCAGCCTGTACCTGAAGCTGGAATGTCATTGCTACCATTCCGCCTCCCCACCCCCACCACCAATTACAGAGCATAGCAGCTGATATGGGAGATAGTATAGACAATTGTAATATAAACTAGCTACAGTCAATTCTTTAGATTGGTTAGAAATGGAGAAATATCATCAGAAACACTAGAAGATGCCAGTAGAACCCTTCTCCTGTGTCTGCTGCTGCTCAGGCATTCTCTCAGCAATTCATCTTGGGTGCCATCTTATTGATGAATGTATGGATGCTTTTGATATCAAACCATCAACTGATACCTAAGGTAGCAGACATTGGGAAATCCTACCACTGGCTGCAAAAAGCAGAACTAAAAGACAGTAACAAAGGATTTCACATAGCAGCACAAGACTAGGTGCTAAGCACTAGTTCCATAGAAACAAAAATCTAGATAGGAAACCTTCGCACACTGCTAAATTGTAAGTGTGGATGCACTGATAAGTGTTCAAATTTGATCACATGAACATGGAGGCACAGCAATAGTCAGAATTGCAGGCATGAGTCATAAATACTTCATTTAGCAACATTGTAATTTCTGAGCCATAGTGGCTCAGTGGCGTAAAGACTCTGAAGAAGGTCTGTGCTCAGGTAGAATAGAATAGAATAACAGAGTTGGAAGGGACCTTCTAGTCTTCCAGTCCAAACCCCTGCCTAGGCAGGAAACCCTACACCACTTCAGACAAATGGTTATCCAGCATCTTCTTAAAAACTTCCAGTGTTG
>JANHZT010006638.1:36716-47325 GCA_032468215.1 Stegonotus admiraltiensis | reverse complement strand
ACCTGATAAAAAGCCCCCCTGGCCACGGCCATCATATGCTCTTCTAAAGACAGCCATGTGTCCAGGAGGATGCCCAAGTTGTGAGCCCTCTCTGTGGGGGCCAACGACTCACCCCCAATAACCAGCAATGGCACCAGCTGGCTATATTGGGACGCCAGAAGCCACAGCCACTCAGTCTTGGAAGGGTTGAGTCGGAGCCTGTTTCTCCCCATCCAGACCTGCACAGCCTCCAGGCACCAGGACATCACTTCAAGGGCATCATCGGGGTGGCCTGGGATGGAGATGTACAGCTGGGTGTCATCAGTGTACTGATGGAACTCCACCCCAAAGCCACAGATGATCTCATCCAGCGCTTCACATAAATATTGAACAGGAGGGACGAGAGGACCAACCCCTGCAGCACCCCACAAACAAGGCACCTCGGGGTCGACCGCTGCCCCCCTGCCAACACAGATTGCGACCAGTCAGAGAGATAGGAGGAGAACCACCGTAAAATAGTGCCCCCCACCCCCAACCCCTCCAACTGGCGCAACATGATACCATGGTCAATGGTATCAAAAGCAGCTGAGAGATCTAACAGAACCAGGATAGAGGAGCAACCCCTATCCCAAGCCCTCCAAAGATCATCGACCAACGTGACCAATGCTGTTTCTGTGCTGTGCCCAGGCCTGAAGCTGGACTGGAGTAGATCTAGATAGACAGCTTCACCCAGGTACTGCGGAAGCTGTCGCGCCACCACACTCTCAACAACCTTCGCCACAAAATGAAGGTTGGAGACTGGACGATAGTTAGCCAAAACAGCTGGATCCAGAGAGGGCTTTTTGAGGAGGGGCCTCACCACCGCTTCTTTCAAGCCAGCCGGCAAGACACCCTCACTCAGAGATGCGTTAATAATCCTCTGGAGCCAGCCTCGTGTAACCTCCCGGGAAGCCAGCACCAACAGGAGGGACACGGGTCCAATAAACATGTGGTCGCATTTAGCCGTCCCAGAATTCTGTCCACATCCTCAGGAGCCACGGGATCAAACTCCTCCCAGATAACATTCTCAGGACCTGCCTCAATCATCCCGCCTGAACCAACCCTACATTTGAGCAATTTTATCATGCAGATACTGCACAAAATCCTCAGCTCGACCCTGCAAGGGATCCTCCCGCGCTCCCAGATGGAGGAGGGAGCGGGTCACCCTAAACAGGGTGGCTCGGCGGTTATCTGCAGATGCAATAAGAGCGGAAAAATAGTTACATTTTGCCGCTTTTATCGCCACTAGGTAGGACTTAATCAGTGGTGGGATTCAGCCAGTTCGCACCACTTCGGGAAAACCGGTTGTTAACTTTCTGAGCAATTTGGCAAAGTGGTTATTGGAAGAAATCATTAGGGAAGAGAACCGGTTGTTAAATTTCTTGAATCCCACCACTGGACTTAATGTAAGACCTCACCAGTGTTTGGTCAGATTTGGAATGGCTGACCCTCCAACCACTCTCTAGGCGTATTTTCCGGCGCTTCAGCTCCCTCAGCTCCTCGGAAAACCAAGGAGCCAAGCAGACTCAGCGACGGGTCAGAGGCCGCAAAGGCACAACATGGTCCAAAGCCCCAGCGGCCGTCCTATCCCAGGCGGCCACCAGTTCTTCAGCCGAGTCGCGAGTCAGTGCCTCAGAAAATGGCCCAAGCTCCGTCTGGAACCTATTTGCAATCATGTTAAATAAAAGTAGCAAGCTGTTCTTCTTCTAATAGTACTACTACTCTCTTGTCCTCTCTGGCCTGTATTTGCCTAATAAACAATGTCTGCCATCCTTTAACCTGGAAAAAATCTCAAATGGCATGTTATCTCTGACTGCATACTTGAGTTAGAATTACTATTTCTTCCACATTCCACATTCTTGCCATTAGACTGTAAATCACTTTCCACAATTTCATAAAATATGAATACATTCATTCTGGAAAACTCAAAAAGGGTGATCTTAAAACTCATCAAAAACTTTTTCATCAAAATAGCTATCTGTGACAGAGTACTTAAAAGTTAATACATTATCCTGTAACCAATATAGCTAGGTATCTGAGCAATCTCAAATTGCTGACATGGATTTCACACTGCAAAAGTTGACAAAGAGTGAATCATTTCTTACACATTAGGCCATTTGCCTTTATTTTATTTGAAACATTTTGTAACATACTATTTAAGTACAGTGCACAGTTTGAGATAGTAGCTTTCAAGAAGGAGGAGATTGAAGGAAGAGTTTTTCCTCATATCCTTTTCCTTTCTCAAATTCATTCAATGCAAACTTCCACTGTTTACTCTGTATTTTATCATTCTGATCTTTCTTTAATTCCATTTCTGCCATCGCTTGTAATTGCATTGTTGACTTCTCAGTAAAGGTATTATCAGTTTCAAGTAATATTGGTCTTTTTTTGTTACCAATTACTAGTTGATTGATTATAACTTGATATTACTGTTGAACTATAAATCAAAACCTATCACCTTTTCCATGGGCATTTATTTGATAAAACTCCTAATGCCTGACAAGCGTTTTCCTATACCCAATTTTTTTCTTCTATCCTTGTTTTCCAAAAACTTCTCAGTAAAATATCACATCTTTATTAGTTATTACCTCCTTCAGCTTTAATAGATAATCTATTTCAAATTGTTGATAGCATTTGGATGTTATAGGTATTGTATTCTAACATTCTTTAATGTTTTCCTTTTTGCTATTAATAGCTTGAATTTTCCATCTTCATTTTAAGAAACCAGTTCCTTCTCATCCGTTTTGTACAGCAATACAAATAGAAATAAAGAAGAGATGAGATATAACAAAAAGCAATGATATATTTGTGATCTGCAGTGACTAATCAAAAAACAGATACGGAAATGTAAAAAACAGTTGCCCTACCACCTGCCATCTTCCTGTTAAATACACTTGTTTCCTCATATTGGAACTGTTTTGATACAAATGGAAGAATTTATCATATGATCCAGAATTTCTTCGAATATTTTTTGTAAGATCACTATTATAAACAACAACAACAACAACAACAACAACAATAATAATATATGTCCAAATACATTGGAGAATCTTAAAAATACTTTATAATTTGTACATTATAGAGTTGAGGGCTCATATTTGAAAGAAAATGATAGAGGAAAAAAAGACACACAGAGAAAAAGAGTACATTTCTAGGCTTTGCTCTGAAGTTTTCAAACACCAACTCAAACCAATAAGGCACTCTGGAGGATCCAAAACATCAATTATTAATATTAGTGAAGATTAAAAACCTTTTGATCTTGAAGTAAATAGTAAACTCCCTTGAGTGTAGAGAACTAATACACAATCTAATATAGAGACTCTTGTAGTACTGCTCTGTCAGGATATATCTACTGACAGTATCTAAGATACAGAAAGTCAATTAGAATTCTCCAAACCTATCCCACAAATTTAACCAATGCAGCTATGGGATTGTTAATAGATTTAGAACTACCTCAATCTCTACAACAAACTATAAAGTATAAAAAAGAACAGAAACATGCTTTGTTATGAGACTGATGCTTAATTGAAGCAAAGTAAGCAGCACAATGGAACTTTTATACCTTTTATATTCTGCCTGTAGATGTTAAATCCTATGCCTCAAAATTGTCTGGAGAGATATACAGGTTAGTAGGATAGATAATTTGAGCTATAATACCTCAGTTCCTTACTGGAATAAAATATTTAATTCATATTTGGTGTATACACACACACACACAAACGTCATTCCAATAACTATAAGTATATGTGTATTCATCCAATAAATATCACAGAAGACTGCTTTTTTCAATTTACACTCTTCTGATACTTCTATATCAATTATTTTTCAATAACATTAATATTTGGTGTATTGTATTTTAGGTTTCTATTGGTCTGCATTTTGAAATCTCTCAAGTTATTTTCTGATGCATGAACACAATAGTTTTAACAGTATTTTTTTTAAAAAAAATACAACATGTTCAATTTGGGCAATTTTGCTACTGCGACCTATAAGGTGCCCTAGTGTTTTATCTTTGATGTAATATAGTTGGCATTTACTATCATTTGAAATATGGTGTACTTGTGCTTCAATTATGTTTGTTTGCATAGCTGAGGAAGATGTTGGTCTGAAAACCAGATGGTGAAATCTGTTTCTGCCTTAGGCATAGAAGCCAGCTGTGTGATTTTGGCCCAGTCACTCTCTCAACCTAATCCACTTCAAGGGGTTACTGTTGTTGGGAAAATAGGTGGAGGAAGGAGTATTATATATGTTAGGTGCTTTGAATTACTTATAAAGTAACAAAAGCTGGATAAAAATCTAATAAATCAATAAAAAAATTACTGCCGTGATTGTTCCTTGCCCCTGTTGGAATAACAAGTAACGTTCTGTTCGTTGATTGGTTAAGCCGCCTGACAGCCGGGTATATAAGAGCTGTCAGGCAGAGTTCGTGCATGCGTTGTGTTTAGCTGAGCTGTTCAGCTGGCTGTTGACGAATTAAATGATACTTACCTCAGGTTCTCTCCGTCTCCGTCATTCGATCCAGCTGGTATTTGCCACAAAAGCTGGATAAAAATCTAATAAATCAATAAAACATTTACTGCCGTAATTGTTCCTTCAGTAAAGATTCTATTTTTAGTCACTGCATGGTAAACTTTTGATTTGATTTTCTCTTAATATTGAACTGTAAAGAAATTTATATCTATATATTAATTCAGCTTCCTATTACTAATCTTCCTTTGATTTTGTAGACTTTAGTACTTTTTTTTTATGAATTTCTACCACTAGTGGTTCTTATGGTGCCTGATATAATCATTCAAAGCTATTTCTCTTCTTGTATTTTTTTTGTGTAAGTGTAGTACTTTCTTTCTACCTTTCCTTCTGGCAAACTAGAGCCCATTGATATCAATTACTCACTGGAAAGTATGATTCATGGCATTAATTTTCTTGTTTTCCTATCAAGTATGTCTAGTTCAGCTCATTTCAGCCAATTATGCCCAAGTGTTTATGGCTTTAATTACACTCCCTGCATTTTATATTGGTTTCTTTTTCCTAGATTCATGTTATATAATTATAGTTTGTACTCTTTTTAACTTCTTCATGCAATCAGTTGGAAGGTTTCATTATTCCTAATTATTTGTGTATTCCGGTGCCAACCTTCTTAGGGCATATTTATAAATCAGCTGTAATCCATCTTTTCAACAATTTTTCCTTCTTTAAATGCCAAAGTGTTAGTCCAAACAAATTATGCATTTGTGTAGACTGAATTGTATTCATAATCCTCAGTGAAGATAATGGACAGTGTTCAGTAGAGATTCATGTTCTGCTTTTGATTTTGTATTTATTTTTACTTTGCTTTGTGAATTGATAGTCACATTTGCTTTTATTTTAATTATTTTTAAATGTAGAGTATCATTCCTAAAACAAAAAGTAATGGTGGCAATGAGTTCTCCTGGAATGTTCGCCTTATGATTTTGACTTTGCCAATTGAGTCTTAGATGTTTTTCACATATTCACTGATACTTTCAAGTATCTTTCAATTCTTTTACCATTACCAAAAATTGTAGGCATTTCTAAAGTGAATCAAATAATATTTTATAATATATCTGAGCTTTAAAAATGACTTTTTCCTTCTTGAATTTGTAAGGGTAACTTGTCAGTTAGTAACTTGTGTTTTTTGCCTAGTATATTCACTAATTATTTTATCAATTTTAAAGGTTTTTTTAAAAAAAAAGATTAACTCCTTTAGCTTCAACATTGGCATGGCTTTTTTTGAATAATTATATGATATATTATTTATATTATTTTAAAAACTTTGTGTATTGTCTTGAAAAAAAGAGAGTGATGAGTGGAAAGAGGCAAATATTCTAATATTTAAAAAGAGGAAAGTTAAGAATTGGAAAATTTGATCATTATAGCTTACGACAATGTCTTTTCATTATAACTTTTGATATCTTGGAAGATTCTAATGGAGATCACAAAGTATCTGAATGTAAGAAGAATAAAAATAATATGCTACTTACTAATCATCTAATCACTAAGGGGTTTGTCAATAAGTCTACCTTTAAGCACCTTTCTTTGTAGATTTAAGAAATGTCACAGCATTAAATATATTTTGATTTCAGTAAAGCATTTTACAAAGTCCTTGTGACATTTTGATCAGCAGGCTTGTATAGACTGACAGGGGGATAAATAGCTACCTCAATTTCAGAATGGCCAACAACAAATCTTCCCCAAAACAGACTGAGGAGTTCTGAAATCACACTTCAATCTTTCTATAATTCTATCAATTATTCTTCAGTGTTTTAGCAGGATTTATATTAATAGAAGAAATCTTTATCAAATTTGGAAATTATACAAAATTGGATTGGTACGCAAATACCTTAGAAAATAGAAATTAGATTCAAACAGTCTAAATAGATTTGTGAATGATCTAAAATAACGGAATTAAAGTTACTATAGATAAATAATTGCTACGTCACTAAAGCACTAGGAAGCAAATCAAGCAGGTGATCATGTAAGTATAGAAGGAGGATGTTGGAAATAGTGAATAGTAAAAAAAAAAGAATTCAATAGCAATTGAAACTTAATATCAATTAAGGATGTGACTCTACTGGGAAAAAGTCAAATGCTATTTTGTTAACAACAGGAAGGTATTATATTGTTTCCTGATTAACAAACATGAATTACATGCTGCAAGTTTCTGTACATAATGTAAGCTTAAAATATCAAAAACAGTAATTATAATAAGATAAACATAACATGAAAATTTTTCTATTATATAAGATGCAGGGATGTACTTTAGAGAGTACAGTATCAGGTTTAATTAATGTACATAAACAGGATAATCAGAAAATGCGGAGAAAAATTTCTCCAGTTCTGTCTCTTCTTTTCTTCTGTCTCCTGATTCTGCAAGAACCAGGGTTTTTGCCTTTCTCATCAACATTTGTTAAATTTAGGGTATTACCTGGCAGGTGCTTGTCTGTTTGAATTCTAAAGTTCCAGAGCACTTTAGCTTGTTTGTTTTCTTTTACTTTCTCTATTTTATGGCCCCACCAGTTATTCCTTGCAGAAAAATGGTTATTTATTGTAGATAATTCAATGCTTCATTTTTGCTATATATTCATGCAATCTGTGCATTCTTTTTGAAGCCGCTAAGTGGTCCACTGTTAGCTTCTTTGCAGAGTTGGCATTTGCTGTCTGTTACTGCCCTCTCAATTCTGACTTTCCAGCTCTTTTGATATTTATGACAGGTAATTAGCTTTACTTCCAGTAGTCCTGCAGCTGCTGACCTAGTTGCTCACCCAGCAGCCATGAATCCTATAGCCAATTTTACAATAGATGTCCAGGCCTTCTAGCATAGTCCTGGATGATGATTGATCTGGTATGGGATCTTGTTGACCTGGGCAATGACTGATCCAGTATTACATCTGACCATATTGCTTATGTGAGTGGCAGACTTCTTCAGGATTTTCTGATAAGATCTATATGATAGGGTTGAACTTCTGGCATAGCTCTCATCCTGGTCAGAGCATGATAGCATATTATTATTTATTAAATGTATATGTTTAAAATGTATATGTTACCTGACTCCCAGCAACACTGGGAGATTATTAAATTTATACACCACCTAACTTCCAGTGATTTTCAGGCTGGTTTACAAATTGTTAAAAAAAATATTTTAAAGGGACAATGCAACAGCAGCACCAAACAAAATAACAGAGAAAACAAACATGGATAGGAGCAAAGAAAAGGAAAAAAAATGAGAAGGCTTCAAACTTCTACCGCAGTAGTACAGGAGCCGTGGTGGTGCAGTGGTTAGAATGCAGTACTGCAGGCTACTTCTGCTGACTGCTGACTGTCTGAAATTTGGCAGTTCAAATCTCACCAGACTCAAGGTTGACTCAGCCTTCCATCCTTCCAAGGTCAGTAAAATGACAACCCAGATTGTTGTTGGGGGAAATATGCTGACTCTGTAAACCACTGAGAGAGAGCTATAAAGAACTGTGAAGTGGTATATAAATCTAAGTGCTATTGCTATTGCTACTCCAAAGTCATAGGCAGCACTTTAAGGGCCCTTTGAAATACTAGTAAGGTAGGAACTGTTCAAATCTTGGAGAAGTCTCACTCTAGATAATCTGCTATGAAGAAAGCAAACCTTTATACAGTATTTTTAATTAGTAGAAACTATCAGAGAGATGTTCTTTCAAGTAATGAATTCCTTGTGATGTAAAGGAAGGAAACCACTCTTGATGAGTTCAATTTATAATAAAACAGATTTTTAAGGAAAATAAGAGCCAGTTGATTTAATTTTCTGAATTATGTACGTAAAGACATATAATACACAAGTATTTTTCATAATTGTACTATGTAGAACACTTTATAGAGAATACAAAGGCAAAAATGTTAATGAGCAAAGCAGTGGTGTAATTTATTTGCAGTAATTCTTTATTAGATCCTTTAATATACAGTATATGCAAAATTATAAAATATAGAATATAATGTTTCTGTATTGCTGGCCGCATAGTAGTATAACTCGTAATTGTTTGAATCTTCTCATTTACAACTCATAAAAGAATGACTGGCAATGTTATTTATTTAATAATAAGTACTGTTTTCAATTAGAAAACGTTTAAACAAACATAGCCATGATTAGGAATAAAAAAATTAATCTTAGCTTGTAATCTGCCTGTTCCATCTGTCCTATCCAAATTCATGTATTGGATTGATATGGTTACATTTCTTAATTGGAAAAATAACCAGGAATAAACAATATCATTATTTTTATAAATGCATTTTTAATTACAGATCTGCTTAATTATTGAGTACTATCTAAACTATTCTATGAACCTTCTCACTATGCAAATTTATTTAGTTTTGGAAACACTTAAATGATACTAAAGCATTATTTTTTTCATTCTACAATATATTATTATAATGAAGCTGTTACCTCTCAGTATGCATTATACCGAGTTTAAAGTAACATTTTAATGAGCTCAACATTACCATAAACCCATGGATTAAAGTAAATTGAATTTACTGGAAATGGAAAAGGTTCATTAAGAGTTAATTACATTGTTTAAGAAAGAATATTATTCATTTTATGAAGTCAGCTTGGCTAAGAGCCCACCAACATATCCATGGTTTCTACGAAGAAAAATAATATTCTATTTTATTATATAAATATATAATGATAACATTAACATGACACAAGTATTTATTCATTATTATTTTCATTAGACATTATTGCTTATAACTGTTATAAAATAATATAACAAATAAGTTATGGTGTAATTTGTGGCATAAAATAAAAATAGACCCTTTAAAATCTAACTTTTAAGAACAATGATTTTTGAATTTTTTCATATCTTTTTATATGTATGAGAGAATACATCTATGTTAATTGTGTGTGTATTATGTTTCCTCAAAACCATTTACAGGAATCAAAATTGTTTGTCCACTTAGTTTTTCAATTAACTATGTTGAAAAAAATACAGTTATGTATTTAGACATGAATTGTTGTTTTAAGTAGTTGGTTAATTTTCTATCTGTCTTAAATAAATGATTTTTTTAAAAAAAGAAAATGCATCATTTGGTGTTTTTTTTATTTTTGCTTGATATTGCATAATGTAGCATATTTATTTATTTACGTTTTATTAGTGCATTGCTAACTTTGATGGCCTCTTGATAGTTTATAAACACTTAAAACCAAAGTACATTTTACAAATAAAAATATTTGTTTTAGTTGAACAATAACCAATATTGATAAAGTAATAATCATAACATTGAACCATGCACACTTTCATATAATATAATTTAGGAGGACAGAGAAGATGTATAATATAAGGTATTTAGGTTATCATCCTAACCTAAATACCTGTCCTAAATAGAATATTTCCTGCAGTAGCAATCACTTTTATTACCTTTGCACAGCATTTATTTATTTGTTTTTTATTTACTTAATAAAATGTGTGGCCTGTTTGTAATCCAAGTTTATCCCAAGTATGCTCACACAGTTTTTAGTGTACCTCCAATTAGTAAGTACAGTAGATTTGATATAGTATTTCCAAAATAGCATAATATAACTTCAATTAAAAGCAAGCTGCAAGAATAATGACCCACTAATGTGATGCACACTTGGGAAGCCTGTATCTGAGGACATACATCACCAGGCCATAAAAGACTGCAGTCCTCTGGATTTAATTGTATAATCAATGAAAATATAAAGTTATGTAAATAATCCTGGAAAGAGTTTTCGTACAACCGGGACTGGATTGTCTTTAATGGTTAAATATTAGTTTTTCTATGAGATTACTTTGGAAGAAAGATAAGTCTCACTGATTGCCTTTCAGAGAATTCTTTAACACTTAAATTAGTTAACAAAGAAATCCATATTATATTGAGCTAGAACTAATTTTCTTAATCTGGTTGATACTGTATATATTTCTATTTCTATATATTTATCTGGTTGAACATTAATTGTTTATATGGTGGCTTTAAATGTTTTTTTTGTATTTGTATATTACTGTGTTTACTTATTACTATTAGTTTAATTTTTATTCCTTATCCATCAAATAATCAAACGTTTCTAGGAGAATTACCCTTCCTTTCTGAC
>JANHZT010006638.1:0-14409 GCA_032468215.1 Stegonotus admiraltiensis | reverse complement strand
TTGATTGTAATTTTGTATACTTCCTTTATTCTAATTGTACACCGCCCTGAGTCCTATTGGAGAATGGCAGTATAAAATTCAAATAAATAAATTTACTTCTGAATTAATAACATACATGAAAAAATTGTAAGCATGGATATACATATTCCATATTTGTTGTTTTAAATATTCACCTCACAGAATTACAATTACTTTATTTTTTGGAATATAAGGTGTACTTTTTTTCCTCCTAAAAGAGGCTGAAAATTTGGGTGTATCTTACACTCCAAATGTAGCTTTTTCAAAGCTTTTTTTTCAGCCCTAACGAGGCGCTAGTGAGTGAAACAATCTACCTCCGACTCTCAGCTGCGCTTTAGAAGCTTTTTTCCAGTGAAGCAATCTTCCGTGCTTTGCCTGCTCCCTTTGACTCTCAGCTGTGAAGCTTTTTTTCAGCCCTAACAAGGCGCTAGCAAGTGAAGCACTTTGTCTGCTCCCTCCGACTCTCAGCTGTGAAGTTTTTTTTAGCCCTAATTAGGCATTAGCCAGGGAAGCGATCTCTGTGGTTTACCTACTTTTCTCATTACTTATCTCTCCAAAGATCAGTTGTGCTTTAGAAGTTGTTTTTTATCCCCAAGCAGGGGATAAAAACCAGCAAACTAATGTGCTGAAGCTGACCAGACTAAGGAAGCTAGCCAGAGGAATACCTGATAGGCAGATTTCCCCTCCCCCCTATTTTCCTTCCCAAAAACTAAGCTGTGTCTTATATTCCGGTGTGTCTTATACTCCAAAAAATATGATAGTCTGTACCACATTATGTGAAACACTACTGAATGAGCACTACTAAACTTCCAATTTCTACATGTGTTTGTTTTCGTAAGTCTTATACAACATCTCCACTTGTTATGGCAGTCTTGTCTATTTTTGTCTGTGTCTGATAAGACTAGCCCTGTTTAATTTTTAATGAGAATTTGTCATGTTATTGTTCACATTTTTTCACCTGATAATACTGTCCTGTTGGCATTACACAGAATCATTTCCCTAACTTTATCAATATCCTTCAGTCATACTTTCCAACCCGTATCTCATTTGTTGATTCATTCTAACTCCTGTTATTCACTATGATTTGGTTTCTATGATTTTAAAGCCTCACTTTATTCCTTTTAAAAGTTCCTATTCTTTCTCTGTAACATACTAGAATAGCTGCCTATGAACCAATCACTTTTACTCTAACCAAATCAAGAACAGATTATAATGTACTTCTAATACCATGTCCAAAATTGAAAATATGTGGTGAATATGTGGTGATTAGGAATAGGACATCATCTATAATTGATCATTAAATTTCACATGCTGTTATATACCGGTAGTTTGTAAGTGTGGGAGAATAAAATTTCTCTGCTCAAGGAGTCCACCCTTTATAATGATAGATTTTAATGCTAGTAATAGGTAGCACACACCGTTTCAATTGTGCTAGATATATATATATTAATAAAAATGTGATGTGTTTTTTTAAAAAGAATGTGCACATTAAAATAAACTGATGCCTTGGGAAAATAATAATAGATTTCTTTGCAGGAAAATCCATTGACCTTAAAGCAAAGAATTTGAGGGAAATAGAATACAAATTTTAGAAACTTTCGATTATTCCTATTAGTTTAAAAAAATTGTTGATAATAAAAATAACTTTGTATTCCTTGAATTATAATAGATTATAGTATAAATTGGCCCAATCTGGTCTCATTTTCAGTATGTGAAATAGGAAATTATGTGAAATTGTATATATATACATAAAGCTAGATGTATAGTATATATACCTATATTTTAAATAATTAATACAGCATTTAAATAATTGTTTATAATGAAGCCATCTTGTTTATAAAACATTTTTTCAAATTATTTTCCCTTAAGATATTTGCTATAGTATATTTTGTTGAGAACATTTACCATGCACAGAAATCTTACAGATCTTTTACTTTGCTTGCACAAAGTCTAAAATTCCCCTTAATGTAACTTTGTTAACTTATTACAGAGCTGAAATGTTTTGATGGGTATATTTCATATTGTTAGATCAGAATAAAATTTAGGATATTATATACTGATAATAATGCTATATGATTGTAGTGGCTTAGAACAAGGACAGAATAAGTGATATTCCTAATATAACTTTAATGTGACATGAACATAGCCATACTAATTTTATGGCTGTAAAGCTTTAAGTAATACATGGTTCAATAAAAGTGTCATGAAGATTAATTTTTAGTGGAATTATGTCATTTCATATAATGAATTATCTTGTAGAGATGTTTCCATGTTAGAATAATGATGACAGGATTCTAGATGAAAAATTAAACTTGGTATAATTTTCTTTTCTATTCTAAAAGCAGATATGATATCAAAGATGATTACACCTTGCGTATTAAAAAGGCTGTGAGCTCAGATGAAGGAACATACACATGCATAGCTGAAAACAGAGTTGGAAAAGTTGAGACATCTGCAACTCTTACAGTTCGAGGTGAGTTCTGAACTGTTTAAAACATAACAACATATAATATATTTGGACATATCATTTGGTGACTGAAGATTGGATTCTAAGATTGTCTCTTAGAATACAGGATACAGTTGTATTTAAATAACCAACTCTGCTTGTAGCTTGCTTTGATCACTGATAGTAGCTGTCAAGAATATCATGCAGAAAAGCTTTTTGACATTGATACACTTCCTAATGATTAAAAAGAGATTTGATGTCATTACATTTATTATAGCAAGAGAAAGTTCTAAAAACTCATGAAACCTCTTTTGTTACTGTAATTCCAAGAGACGATAAAAAGGGCTTTATGTTTTTATAAGCATTGCATAATTAAGTGCCTATACATTTTGTTCTTATAATCCTATAAAAAAGAAAATTGAAGAAAAAGTTCACAATTTCACATTTAAATGAAAAATAGCAGCTGGAATCATATATCTCCTTATCCAAATGAAGTTCCAGTACTGTCATGAAAAAATTAAGGATAGATTTCTTCATTACAGCTGACCATGCAGCAACAGAGGACTATAAAGCCAGTCATCAAGAAATATATGAGTTTTATTTTTCACAGCAAATTTAATATATCAGACCAGTACAATACCCTGTTTCCCCCAAAATAAGACATCCCCTGATAATAAGCCCTGTCGGGCTTTTGAGTGCATGGCAATAAGGCCAAGTGCTTATTTCAGGGTTCAAAAAAATATAAGACAGGGTCTTATTTTCAGGGAAACACGGTATATAAAGAATCAAGGAAGAATTAGATGAATGTATGAAGAAGGAGGAAAAATGTGGTGATATGAGATTGCTATACTATACATATATATCAACACAGATTAGATATAGGAATGTAGATCTTTTTTTGATGTAGAAAAAGAAGTAGAAAATACCAAGGTATGCAAAAGGGATGGATAATAGACAGTATGTTATATAAATTACAATAAATTACTGAATTGGTTGCCATTTTCTTCCGAACACTTTTATTTTTTATGATGTATGACTTGAAAATTCATAACTACAGTATTTTTTTTCTGGAAAAAAATTTAACAAAATACAATATCTATTGTGATTGGCCTATGGAACCTGATTTATGGTCTGCCATATATATAAAACAAGATGAATTTACAACTTATGTGTGTGTGAGAGACAGAGAAAGTTTATTCTATAAGGGATACTGAGGAACAAAATATTTGTAGATTTCATGAGATATTTTCACTGGATATATTTGCTGAAATTCTATCCATTCTCCTTTTGGTGTGTATTTTTCCCATTCCCAGCTTTGAACTTCATTGGTAATGAATGCAGCTGGAGGTCATTTTATAAATGGGTATACAGACACAAACATAAAAATAGAAGTATAAAAAATAATGGGTATCATACAGACAGGTTCACATTTTAGCAGCATGTGCTAAAGATTTCACTAGAACTGCAAAAATTGCTTTATAAGTGGTTTTTCTCATTCATCCCCATTATATCATATGAGTTTATATGGTCTGCTTTATTAGAATATGGATCAACTGATCTGAGATGCCAGCTTTTATAATATGGTTTAGTTAATTGATGAATTTGGGTGGGAAAAGAAAGAAAGCAACTAAAATAAGTTGCTTGCCAAAAAATCCAAATTGGAATCCCTCTTCTTTCTTAAAGTTCACCAGATTCTGTTAGTAAAAGTAATTTGGAAAATTTGTTCCTTTTTCCAAATGGAATTTATCTTAAAGATCAAAACTTTAAAAATTTCCAGTGTTGAACTGTTGTTTTAAAGTCCTTTTTTTAAATTTTGTATGGCACCTTCCTTAATAAAAATTACAGAGCTTTTATTGTTTTTGAATTATATTAATATTAAATCATGTCTTATAACATTGAAACTGCCAAATTATGAATTGTTCTTTTGAACTTAGTCTAATTTACTCCATAGAACTCATGCACAGGATAAAACTTGATTAGAAATGTAATAATTTTATGAATTTAACTGATTAACTTTCATCTCTGAAGTATTTGGGCATCTTTGACTATCTGTGTCTTGTTCCATGAACTATTTGAATTATACAAGGTTAAAGTTCTCCTAACATTAAACCTCTTTCATACACTCCTTGATTCTGAGTTACTTCAAATAAAAGCATGACAGGCATAAACACTTTTGCCAGACATACTGTTATGAAAAATAGTGACTGTAACAACTCTAGTGTTATTAGATGTACACAAATTCAGTTCTGCTTGACAACAGTATATATTTTTTTCAAACTCTTAAGTCATTTGATATAGAAAGATACTAGATAATATTCTTTTAGAAATATGTACATAAAATAATAGTAAAGTCAGTCAATAAATATTCACATTGGGAGTTTTAAAGTAATTGTGGTTATATCATATCAAAACATCTTAAATTCAATTTCTTGTGTTTGGAGCCTATAAAATTATAACTGAAAGTGTTTTATTGTGCAAATCATAAAGAAAAAAAATAAAATAATTAAAATGAGTGATCTAGAATTTGTATAAAAGCTAAAAGCTACATATCTCAAAGAAACTTACAAATTTATTTTGTGAAGTTTGACTAATGCAGCTGAATAATTAATGTAATAATTAAGTACTTAACCATATTATGTGATTAATTCTTTAACTGCTTTGTTTCTTATACAAACGCTCCATGCAGACCTAAGCTTGTCCTTCAATTAAATAAGAGCTGACAGATAAGCCAAACACTGTTAATATAACAATCTAAAGCCATGATAGACAACTGCTAAACTGAAGACACTCAAAGTTAACATACATTTGAAGGAAAAGTATCCCATTAATCAGTTCCATTTTTTTTTAGAAAAAAAGTAAGTTACCCAACAACATTTTCTGAAATTCTGTTAAAATCCTTCTGATCATTCAAAATTATTTGTTTTAATTTTATCATCTGAATCAGTGAGTGTGGAAAAATACATTTTTATTTGTTACTAAAATATTATACCTAAACACAGATATCACCAGATACTTTTAGCTTTTCTCCAAGCTTACCAAAATCCTGGCTAGATATGGTTAAAGGCCATTGGTCTTTAAGTCAAATACTGATTCTATTTCTTCTTTTAATTGGATTAATATTTTCCAATGTGTGAGTTTGGATTAAATTTTTAAAAATCTAGAGATTTAGCTGCTTTTCTTTAAATATTTGAAATGACATTTGATAGTGTCATATGAACCTAGCAATAGAAGTAATCAGATCAATAATTCTATATAATCAAATTCTACGTATGTATTTCTCAATGCAGCTTTAAAATCATAAATAGTAAAAAGAAATTATTAGTTATGGTTGCTATATATGAATAATGTTCAGGTAATTATCCACATATAGCATAGCATTACACATCATGCATTCTGACAAATTCTTTTTTTTTCTTTAATTTTGTTACGTTCTCACCACACCATTGTAATATCTCCAGCTCGTCCTGTTGGTAAGTAGCCATCCTTCTATCCATTTTAGCATAATTTCATATAATTCTTCATCTTTCATTTATTATCATACATATGTGTTTTAAAATAATTATTAATTACTAAATATCCGATAATGAAAGAATTATTATTTATCTGTTTTCAAAGTTATTATACAGTAGAAAAATTAGAACAATGCAAGGACCTTAATAATTTGGTGTCATTTCTGAATCTGAAATGTTGCATAATTGAAATAATGAATATATTTGATTAAAAACCTGCAATCTAATTTGTACCCTCACTGAAATAAATGAAATTTTACTCTGTAGTAATGTACTGAATGGTATCTGGTATCTGTAGTAATGGTATCTGTAGTAATGTACTGAAAAAAAATTAAAACAGCAGTGACTGGTATAAGTAGACTTATATTTTTGGTGCTGTATTTTTTGAAAAGATATAAAAGTTATGCTTTACTTTTGTTTCCGGTATTACATAAATATTTACACAGAACTTATTTAAGAACTGTTATCCATGTCGTTTTTATTTGCAATAGAAATGCCAGTTGTGTTTTGTGTTCAGTATGCTCAATGCAATATACAACAGAATACTGGTGCAATGTTCTGTGAAATGACATTTCTAGAGATTGTTTTTTCAGTAACATTGTTAAATAACAATACTAATACTGACAGATTATAAAAATTTTGATATCATTACCATTATTTTATAGGGTTTCAACTGAAATAAAAGAAGCTTTTTACTAATGTGTCAAATATGTAAGTGTCCTTTGGTTGTATGTGATATGAAATACAGGGTAGATACAGGTTTTAAAAGTTTTCATTCTGTCTGAGAGGAAAAGAAAATATCTGAATTTAATCATTGCTTGTTGCATTATTTTTATTTTCCAAAGCCAAACATGAAAAATCATTTTGAAATTATTAAATTGTTGGTATGAATTATTAAATTATCCCTTAAATTGTTAAATTATATGCATTTGGATTATCTTCTATAGGAGTTTACATTAGATAAATTCTGGAAATAGAGCATTAATTTCTTTCCCTCCATTGTTGTCTATTATTGTTCTGATCAGATTTTCAGATAGACAAATCAATATCTTTGTACACAGAAATACTATTGCACTGTTTCTACCTGGTTTGTTTGTCCAAAATACAGTTGCAGTTATTGTCCTGCCCCAGGTTTCAATTATACACTCACACACATTTGCCATCAAAATTAACAGTTTACTCTAGTTCAAAGAGATATTAGCAGGCAATGAATGCAAATCAAAACAGAGCCTCTTAAAGAGTTTTCTAGGGTGGTTTTGGGAACAGGAACATGCAGAATAATACTTAAAATCAAGTCCAGAGTTTCATCAGCCAGATCAGAGTGGTCAACCAGTCCAGAGGTCAAAATTTCACAAACAGAATCCAAATGAACATCATGTAACAACTAGTGATCAAACAATTTCAGTAAAGGATGATGGCTCAGGGCTGCCTCTTAAATGAGGTTGCAGCAATCTGTATTTAAATAAGGGATTTTTTTCCTACATATTTAGACTGAGCACATTAGTTCTGAGCTGTGATGGTCTCCCCCTCTCCACAATCTCCTCCAACCTCACTTGAGGGTTCAGGATTTTGGGGGTATCAGCAATAGAACTGAAATACCAAGTATTTCCTCCCAGGAACATTCCTTTCCACCATTTCCCTTTTAGACTATCATTATAATCAGTGTTCATACCAATGGGAATCCAAAATATGTGTCACATAATACTTAGGTTCACCATCTACCATGACACATGATGGAAGCTGAACATCTGGATGATGAGTATTTGCTGCAGCATTGGGAACCATTACAATATATGGAAGATTGAGTGCATTTTGATAATTGCATAATTGCAAATGATAAGCTTCTGCTTCAATGGGAAACAGAACCAGAAACTGGTCATCTAGGTTTTTTGGATCTGCATTGGGTAACAGATGTCAGGTGGAAATTCACACACAGTCTGCAAAAGACAAGGTGACTCTAGTCTAGGTTGACAATGTTGAAGTTTTTTGCTTCCTGTACCTGGTCTTGAAGGACTTGGTGGGTTGCCATCAGTTCCTATGAAAACTGATCTTTGATTAGAATGGATGAATTAGAGGAATTCAAAAGAAAGAAATAAGGGTGGAAACCATAATTAACTAGGAACAGAGATATCTTTATAGAGATGTATTATACATTGTTGTAGGCTAACTCCCCTGCAGCCAGAAGCTCAATCCAATTGTCTTCTTGATAATTGACATAATCACTGAGATATTCTCAAGGAAAGCATTCACAAATTCAGGTTTGCCTGTCTGTTTGGGTATCATGGCTGAGGAAAGATGGACTTGCACCCAAACTTGTTAAGAATACCATCTAAACAAAGCAGTGATTTCTTGGCCCTGATAAGAAACCAGATGTTCATGTAATTCATGCAGATGGAAAATATTATCTAAAAAGAGACTTGCCACCTCCTTTGCTGTGAATAAGCAGCTACAGAGAATGAAATGAATCACCAATGTAGTTGTTGGTCCTTTTGACAGAGGTAGTTCAGTGGTACAGTGACTATACAGAGGGACATAGCTTGTCAGGATCTTTTCAATGTTCACACTAATAGAAGTTCCCCAGGTAGCATTCCTGAAATATCATTGACTCAGCAGCAGTCAGGACAGGAAGTGATATACTGCTCCACCTTCATTTGGAGATGGAGCCAGCAGGAATTTTGACTCAATAAATACAGAATCTTAAATTGTCCAAAGTGTCTTGCCGATGGACTGTTGTGGCTCAGCCTCAGGACCATGCTCTATAAGGGCTCAGTGGAAACTTAAATTGCAAGAATTTCCCCCCAACATGTCTGTGCATAACTATCTAGATGTTACTGTTCTTTTAGTTCCTATAGTAGAGTTAATGGAACATTGAAGTGACACTGTTTTCTGAAGATTTGACATTAGCAGATTGGGAGTCAGTGCCAGAGTGTTCATAGAGGGCATCAGCACATTTATTATGGCTGCAAAGGATGCGATTCTGAAATTACAGTGAACAAGGAAAAATGTTGAATGGATTAGTATTTGATTTAGTTTCCTGGTAGTTTGAAGATGTTTATGATTCTGGTGACCAGTACAGACTTCCACTGGGTGCCTGGCTCCTTCTAGCAGATGGCACAATATTTCAAAAGTGGCTTTAATTTCTGGCAGTTCCTTATCCTAGTGATATTGTTTTTCTCGGCCATCTTTCAGTTTCTGAGAGTGATAGCCACAAGAGAATATACTGGAGGAGCATCAAGTCTGCCTGAAGTAGTACACTACCTCAAAGGTGTCAGTCTCTATAACAAAAGGACTTGTTGGATCTGGGTGACAAAGATTGAGCTGAAAGGCAAATGCAGACTTTAAAGCTTCAAAAGCATTTTGAACCTTCTCATCTTATTGAAAAGTGACCTTCTGGAAGAGGTTGGTCAATGTTGTTGTGACTTCAGCAAATCAAATAATAAAAAATTGGTAATAATTTGCAAAGCCCAGGAGGCATTATATATTCTTGTGTGAAGACTACCAAGACAAGAAAGCATCCACTTTATCAGGATCCATTGCACTCTCATATTTGCCCAGAAATTCTATTGTGGTACTCTCAAATTCATACTAAGTGAGTTTTGTAAATAGATGATTTTTCTGCAGTCTCTGTAAATCGGTCTGACATGTTATTCATGCTCTGCAATAGAAGTCAAGAAAATCAGGATATCATCAATATAAATAATGATATAATGATCCAGGACATCTCAGTATACATCACTCATAAAATGCTGGAAGATTACAGGAGGATTCATCAATCCAAGACACATGACCATATTTAGTATGCCCATAGTATGTTTAAAACACTGTGTTCCATTCATTTCTCTTTCTTTTGCACATTAAATTGTACAACCTCTAATATCTAACTTGATAAACATTTAGCATTGTAGAGGCATTCAGAAATGAATGACAAAGAGTAATTATTATAAACAGTAATCTGATACAGTTGCCAGTAATTGTTGCAGACACTAGGTTCTCCCAATTTCTTTCTAAAGAACAGTACAGGAGCCATGGCAGGGAAGGCTAAGGGTCAAAATAAAGCCTTTTTTCACATTTTTATCAATGGATCCCTTCAAGGCTATCAACTTAGGTTGTGATAGAGTGGAAACATCCAACTGGGATTTTAGCCCCTGGTACCAGATCAATAGGGTAGTCATGCAATTGGTGCATTAGTAACTGCTATGCTTTCCTTTGACTGATTACAACTGTGAAGTCTTAGTATCTAATGAGAAATGTCGTTCAGCAGCTAAAATTGCAGGAATCATATATATTCATCATATATTATTAAATACTTAATCTATCACCAATTTTTGTTTTTAAAATGTGACTACACAATGGTGTATGTCATGCTAGATTCAGATTGACATATAAGTGACTGTAGGATTTCCCTCTAAAATTGCAATCTGATATAGGGCCATGTGACAATTCAGAATTTGCCCTGTAGGCCCAAAGAAAAAAGAAAAAAAAGAGTCTCAGTAGAGAACTGATTCCATATACCTGTTTTCTTTCCCCTAGCCTCTACGGCCAATTTTAACAAACCTTAAGCTGGTGAACCCAAAAACAGATGTGGCAGAAGACAATGCAAAACAAAAACATACTAGATGCAATCCAGGGGTGGGTTCTACTTACCTTTACTACTGGTTCGCAATGGGGCTGTGTGTTTGCTTTGCTCGCGCAGGCGCAAGCACAGAAGCTTATGTGCATACACAGAAGCATTTTGAGGACATCGGTGGGCAGAGCCTCCCGCCAGTTTTACTACTGGTTCTATAGAACTGGTGCAAACCAGGGCAATCCACCACTGATGCAATCCAAAGAATCTGAACTGTTTGAACGATGTCAAATGACAGACATATAAGATATATCTGAATATACCCAATATACATTCTGAATAAATTCTCATTTTTGGTTATAGAACTAAAACTTAAATATCATCTGAACAATATAAGAAACACAAAAATATAAATACCCCCCAAATTTGTTTTTGGACTATTGATAGTATGACAGAAGAGATTTTGCTGTGTTATTTTGCAGTGTTATTGAAGGTAGAATTATTTTGCTCTTGTGTTTAAACTGAACTTTATTACTCATTTTAAAAATCATTTTATTTATTTATTTTGACTTATTTATTCAACAAACTTATATGGTTACCAATATGCCACCAGAAATGCTCAGCAGTGCACAAGAATAATAACACAGTGCAATTAAAACAAAAATTGATTTTAAGCAAACAAAAAGTATGTAGTTGCCCCAATAAAACTTACCTCCATCAATCAGTGGATCTTTAAGTCATGAGTCTCCGGAGAAGGGCGGCATATAAATCAAAATCAAAATAAATAAAATAAATGAGCATTTCTGAACTATCCTATGCCTGTACAATTATTAGAAGAGCCACGAGTTCAGGAAAGAGCAGTCTACAATCAAGTTAATAAGACTGTACATCAGCTACTTTCAGTTCATAAAAAAGCTTACTTATCAATTTAGTTATGAATCTCAAATTCAGTCACAAGCAGTGGTGGGTTTCAAAAATTTTTACTACCGGTTCTGTGGGTGTGGCTTGGTAGGTGTGGCATGGCTTGGCGGGCATGGCAGGGGAAGGATACTGTAAAATCTCAATTCCCTCTCCAATCCAGAGGAAGGTTACTACAAAATCCCAATTTCCTCCCAATCAGCTGGGACTTGGGAAACAGAGAATAGTCAGTCAGAATTTTTACTACCAGTTCTCCAAACCAGTCAAAATTTCTGCTACCGGTTCTCCAGAACTGTTCAGAACCTGCTGAAACCCACCTCTGGTCACAAGGTTTACACAATTAATTAGAAAATAATTTGAATACAAATGAAAGGACATTCAAAACATATTTGTTCTAGATCTTTCAATATGAATTACATGTATTTTGGGTTCTCATCATTTCCTGTGATTATGTTAATAAATCATGCAAGTTTCATATGAACTACTGTTGAACTATAAGCTTTTCAAGCAACTTTAAATACATCTTATTAACATTTTTAAGATTTAAATAATATTGTTAATTTTGCCTTTTTGTGCTTTTGTAGTTGCATTCTAAATATAAAATACTTTATTTTTTCTCCAATTGGTATTAATTCCTTTTGATACAGCTGGTCAAATATTATTTCAACCAAGTTCATCTTTTTAATGAAACTATGTCTTTGATGAATTTCTATGTAATTAACTGATTACTACAATATTCTAAAATGTTTAATGAAAATTACCAATATTTATTACCTTTTTTATTTCACTTCTTGTCAATTAATGGGGTAATTACTGTGACTCATGCAGCTATGCTGATTTGTACCCTTTTCGCATCTCTCACCAAGCACCCAGCTTGTAGGTCTCCATCTCCTTAGAAGCATGACAACAATGTTTGGCAGGAAAATTACCAATATTTATGGTATGATTCTGCTTCTTGTTTTAGCTTTCAGGTTTATTTTTGACTCCCAAAGGTTTTCAACTCCAATTCTCATAATTTTGAATCCCTCAAGGAAAGACAGCCCTTTTCCAAATCACTAAATTACTGGAGAGTCTCTGGAAAATCCACGATCCGAGCTGTGCCACTAATTATTGAGAGTTTGTCCACGTTTGGTATAAGTTGCTGTAGTTTGTTACATAGTGCCTCACACCGTATAGTAAAGATGTGCATATGTAACCTGTGAAAACAGATGAGATGAAACCTACATCTTTTGCATGTTTAATTCGGAATAAACTGGAAATAATAAATGTTAAACTGTTACCTTTCAGAAAATATATAATCCCAAATTCCAAATCTTTGGGATTTTTGATGAAAAAAAGCCATTGGATGTCTTCATTTAAAATGTGTGGGTGCTATGGTATTAATAACAGTATCATCTTTGCATAAGTCACAGACCACCGTAATAAAAAATAACAAACATCAAACAAGAGTAACAATACATTCTTTCCATTTATTAGAATATTCTAATGTGCTATTACTAGTACTTAAAAAGAGCTAAAGCCTGAAATACGAGTAACCTAGAAACAAGCAATAAAGTCATGTTCTTGTTCAATGCTAAGATAATATCCCTAACTAAAGTTAAATGGCAAGAATTAATGAAAAGCACCAGTAAAATTCTAAATTTAAAACAATTAGATATGGTTAAGCAGGCAATCATAGGGTTTTTTGTATGCTATCACTGGATGTCTCTACTTCTGTCAACCAATGAAAACAGGAATCTCAAGTTCTCTACCAGAGACCTGGGAGTTTGAGGGTTCTCCACAGTATCTTAGCTGTCCCTACTCTTTTGAACATAGAGCTGTGACAGGATCTATTGGAATCATTCTCCCAGCTTAGAATTCACAGCCCTGAGTGCTCTTACCATCACTTGGATTATTTTGGCCTTTAATTTCCACATCATCTCTAGTTCTCCTCCATCAGACCTTTGTCATACTCCTTCTACCCAATATTGTTGTTACTTGGCACTGCTGCAGCTTATTTAGCAGATATCTCCTTCATCTGCCCTAAAATTATTGTTAGTGTCAAAGTTGACAAAGTTAGTTTTTACCAATAAGTTTAAAAAATAGCTAAATCTTAGTTTTGATCTAAGTCACAATGGAGGGCTATGTTTGAGGCATACTATAGAATTTGTAAGATATTTCTTAGAAATTTATATTGCACAGTTTCCATTAGTCATCATATGTTCCTAAAGTGTACTGTACAAGACCTAGGACCACA
This sequence comes from Stegonotus admiraltiensis, assembly GCA_032468215.1. Lineage (NCBI taxonomy): Eukaryota > Metazoa > Chordata > Lepidosauria > Squamata > Colubridae > Stegonotus > Stegonotus admiraltiensis. Next base: position 718 of record JANHZT010006638.1, on the reverse strand, counting down.
CATTGACAGAATAAAACTTCCAGGTATGCTGTATATATACTTCTTTTAAAAAATTGTATTCCTTGTTCTTTAATTCAGCTTTTGCTAACTTACAATTTTTCCTTCTTTTGAGTCAAAGTTGATTTCTGAAATTGAAAATATTATGACCTTTAACTTATTGATATAGTTGTTAAAACCTTTCATCTCTTAATGTCTTATTTTGACTTCTCACCTCATAGCACCTCCACAGTTTGTGGTAAGGCCACGTGATCAGATTGTTGCCCAGGGAAGAACAGTAACATTCCCATGTGAAACTAAAGGAAATCCTCAACCAGCAGTATTTTGGCAAAAGGAAGGCAGCCAGGTAAGTTCTTTAAATGAGAATTAATTATTTAATTACTAGAGGTATACAAGGCTTTGGAACAAATGTGTCAGAAAGGGTATCTGCATGACAGAAGTTTTCCTCAAAGCATATAAAAAAAAAACCCATTACTTGAAAGGCTTATGCAGATCATGTTCCAATTTGCAGGCACTCCCAGCAAAGAGGCACAATTCCCTTACTTATTTATATCAGTATTGTGAATGGCAATAATAATAATAATAATAATAAAAAAAACAATAATAATAAAAATCACAAAGTACTGGGACTTGCAAATTGAAGGTGAGCAACTGTGGAAAAAGAAGTTGTGTGTTGTCCCAATTGTAATTGGAGCCCTTGGAGCAATACCCAAAGGGCTAC
>JANHZT010006634.1:9084-22045 GCA_032468215.1 Stegonotus admiraltiensis | reverse complement strand
GTTCGGGGAAAAATTTTCTTTTGTAAAACTTTTCAACAAAAAAAGAAAGAAAGAAAGAAAGAAAGAAAGAAAGAAAGAAAGAAAGAAAGAAAGAAAATAGGTCTGTTATGACCCAAATAACAGTGTTCCCTGTGCTCTCTGGCAATTCTATATAAAGTCCATAGAGATCTCTCTCCAGTGTGCTGAAGGTTCAGCTACCGTTTGTAACAGTCCTGGGGTTTTTCCTTGCTGCAGCACAGACAGGACAGCTAGTTTTCAATGTCCTTTTGCAGCGACGGCTACCAGAATTGTCTTTTGGTGCAGTGCAATGTTTTGACAAATCCAAAGTGATCACCCAGTTTAGAGTCTTGGCAGCATTTCATAAGGTCCAATCTTTGGCTGGCTGGCATGTATAACTTTCCTCCCACCCATGCTAAGTCCTCTTTGATGAGACAGTGGTTTTTGTGGTTCAGGAACCACTAGTTGTTGCTTAAGACTTGCTTAAACACTTGGGTGGTTGCATTATCTGTGGTCCCTTCTTGTTTGGTTTGTGATCTAGTGATTACTTTAGCTGCTACTTAATTATCATGAAGGATTGATCTGATTACTTCAGGCTTTGTGCTGTTGTATTGTGGTTTCCTTGATAGGGCATCTGCTAAGAAGTCCCCCCCCCAGAGATACTTAAGGGTAAAGTTAAACCATTTGAAATATTGAGCCCACCTGACTTGTTTTGGGGAGAGTTTCCTTGGGGTTTTTAGAGCTTCCAAATTTTTGTGATCAGTCCAGACTTCAAAAGGGATTTTACTTCCCTCTAAGAATTGTCTCCACGTGAGGAGTGCCCAACGAAGTGTAGTCTTCCTTTTCCCAGATAGCCCACTTTTGCTCAGTTTCTGTTAGTTTTTTGGACATGTAGGTACAGGGTTACAGCTGTCCCTGTTCATTTGTTTGCAATAGGACTGCCCCTATTGCCACATCATTTGCATCCACTTGTATTACAAAAAGTTTCTCTGGGTCTGGGTCTCTGAACTAAAACTGGTTCAGCTGAAAAAGGCCACTTGAGTTTCTCAAATGCCACTTGTCATTCCATTGTCCAGTTCAACAGCTGTTTGGGCTTTGGTTTCCCATCCCCTTTTGTTTTTAGGAGGTTGGTTATAGGAAGGGTGATTTGAGCAAAGGTGGGAATAAATTGGCAGTAAAAGTTAGCAAATCCCAGGAAGCTTTGAAGTTGCTTGCATGTGCGAGGCATTTCCCAGTCAATTACAGCTTGGACTTTTTGGGAATCCATTTCTATTCCTTGGTGTGAAATGTAATATCCCAGGTAGTCAATCTTTTCCTGGTGGAATTTGCATTTAGAGAGCTTGGCATAGAGCTTTGCTGTGCGGAGTTTATTTAGGATTGCCCTGAGTAATTTTACATGTTCTTCTTTTGTCTCCATATAGATTAAAATGTTGTTCAGGTAAACCAGGACCCCATTATATAAATGTTCAGGGAGCACTTCATTTATTAGCTTCATGAATACAGCTGGGGCTCCTTGTAATCCAAAAGGAAGTACCTTAAATTGGTAGCAGCCCAATGGTGTGTTAAATGCCATTTACCACTTGTCCCCCTCCCTTATTCTTATTCGATAATATGCCTCTCTCAGGTCTATCTTTGAAAAGATTTTTCCTTGGGAGAGGTGTGCCAGCATGTCCTTCATAAGGGGGAGTAGGTACATGTTTTGTATGCTTATTGTGTGAAGTTCCTATAATCTACACATACTCTCATAGAGCCATCTTTTTTTTCTCTGAAAAGTACTGGGGCTGTGATTTTTGGGTGTGCTGGTTCAATAAACCCTCTTTTCATGTTTTTGTCAAGTTCTTAATTCTGTCAGTTCTCTAAGGGGACATGCAACATATCCCAAAGGAAGCTTTGAAACTGGCAGGATTTCGATTGTGCAGTCAGTAGCATGGGGGGGGAGGGACTTCGTCAGAAGCCTTTTCACTGAAAACCTCAGCTAGGTCTCTGTATTCCTTTGGTATATCCCCATTTGGCATTCCCCAACTGGGCATTGCACTTCGCGATCAAGCCCCTGCTTCCAGTCTCCCTTTTTTGTTGTCAGCAAAAATAACCAAAATCTGATTTTATTCTTCTAAGAGGGGGTGGGTACTAATTTTCTTCAAAAGAATGCAAAAATGAATTTTTGCTAATGTAATTTAATTGAGGAATTTGCATTGAGCCATTGAATCATTGCTAGTGTGAAAGGTCACCCCCTGATGTCTGAGAAGGGTACTGAGATAAAGGTCTTTTGTACTTTAGTTCCAGGTTCCATATTAGATACAAAGCTTATTGCCATTGTTGTCTATAAAGCATCTTTTTTTGAATCCTTTCCACGTTTCTATCTCCTGGAAAAGTCTGTCTCCTGGGCATAAGGTGGGCACCATCTGTCGGTGTCCATGGATGGTATAGTTTGCCTGCAGCCTGACACCTTTCACTGCACACTGAATGAAGTTGTTCTTCATCAGTTCCAGCTCATAGGAGTCTGGGAGAACCTTCATATAGTCCCCAATGAAACTGATGCCGTATCCTTTGCTGTTATAGCCCCGGGTGTGAGCTCCTACCCAGTGCCAGCCTCGGCCTTGGTAGAGGTAGCCATCACTGCCAAAAACAAAGCTGTGCACGAACAGAAGAAAAGTATCAAGAAAAGCAATGTAAACAGCTTGTGGAATTTTTCCAATTTCATAAAAAGAAATGCACTTTAAAAACACTTCTAGGAAAAATAAAAACATGTAAAAATGTACAGGTTTGCTGAACGAGTAGAAAGATACTTTCAAAACCAAATGGATGTGGAAGTGAATATTATTTAAATAAGCCTTCCTGGAAATAAACAGTAATCTATATGATTTATACTAGCTGGATAACCGCGCTTCACTATGAAACTATGTGATAGGGCTTGATAAATTGACACTTAAAGATTGAAAAATAATGAGTAGTTATGAATGGCCTCTCCTCTCCTCTTCCCTTCTCTCCCCCAGGCTTGCCCCACAGAAGCCTCCCCATTCCTATCCCCTGGTTGCTGCTGTGAAAGTAAAACTGAAACTGAAACTCCTCTCCTCTGCTTGTGTTTTGCATTTGGAACAGATTTCTTTTCAGGCATGGAGGGGGAATAGAACTCCTTAGCATCAGAGGGCTGTTTGGAAAGTGAAACAGTATTTGCTGTATGACCAAGAAGGAGACAGGAAGGAACCTGGCTGTGGCTTAACTCAAGTGTTCTGTATTAAAGCTGCTTCCTGCTTTGAAACTAAAAATAAAACTGAAACTGAAACTCCTCTCCTCTGCTTGTGTTTTGAATTTAGAACAGATTTCTTTTCAGGTGGGGAGGGAGAGTAGAACTCCTTAGCATCAGAGCATGTTAATAATAATATAGGAAATGCTCTGATGGTCATTTTGAAAAATCCTTTCTTAGTGAGCACCTAGAAGCTAAGAGGAACATATGTGGCAAATTTCAAGTTTGTAGACTTTACGATTCTGGAGATTTCGTGATTAAGGCATGAGTGGTATATGTATAGGATTGCTGCTTCAAGCCAAACATTGATAGAGGAATGCAAGACAACATGCAGATGGATGAACTATGCTCATCTTTGATCTATTAAAGTTTGTTCAAATATAGAGCTCCCCAATGTAATTTGAACAGGGAAGAATTTTTCTCTGGGTTAATTGGAATTTTGCTCTTCACATTTTACCCTACTGTAAATGCAGTAAGCAACTTTTAATAGTCTAAATATAAAGTACATTTTACAATACGATTTGATAAAATGCTATTAAAATGTCCAGCTAGTTTGTTTATTGGAAATGCATATTGCATAAAGACACTCCTACCTGTAGCCAATATCATCCCAACCACGGTCATCTTGGTGGAATCGCTGCATACTTCGCATGTCAGCTGCACATGAGGAGAAGTTTTGGCATGGCTTAGAAGGGGTGCTGGTGTGGTGGATGTAGACAAAGCCCAAAGGTAGCTTAAGTTGAGTGGGTGTTCCTTTATAAGGACGAGCCCCCCATATGCACCGTGGGATTATGGCAGGACATTCTGTAGGAGAGTGGGGAGAAAAACATCAGAGCTGAAGGGCAAAAGAAGAAACATTGCAGCATACCAGAGAGCAGCTTTAGTGCCAGGACACTGCTGATAATGCAGTGCCTACTATCAAATCACCCAGTATATTATTGCAAAGTGGTAGCAAGAATCCAGAGATGAGCAAGAAATTATAAATATTTATAAAATCAAATATGACAGAGACAGTATAGATAGGAAGACTTCCAACTACTATATGTGTAACAGTGTGAGAAATTGCCCTTCCCAAATCATATTGAACCATAGACAGTACTTTTTCTCCCAGTACATAGTCAAACTATGGATATTGTTGTCCCAACACCTGGCTTCTAAATTTGACAGCTTAAAGTGAAACCTGACAAATCCAGGGAAGTGAAGGTGACAGTGGCACCTGTTCCTTATAGCTAAGCAGTATACACAGTATCAGGAGCAGGGGTAAAATGTACTTACCTTTCCTACCGGCTAGCTGATGTGCGTGTGCCATGATCTGCACATGCACAGATGGTAAAAACCAGGATATGACGATGTCCCGGTTTGGGGGGCAGAGCCACCCACCGCTGGCGCTACCAGCTCTAAGAACCACCAGCTGCCAGTGCTACTGGCTTCCGCGAGCTGGACAGAGCCAGCAGCATTTCACCCCTGATCAGGAGTAATGTGTTTCTCAACACCATAAGTGTGCATAGCAGGAGACATGCTTGCTCTCATGTCCTGCTTGAGAGTTCCCATTGGCATTCTACTTGCAATAGAATGAAGACATTCTTGAGCATCTTCTGTCAGTTAGCCAACCTCAACCTCCCCCCACTTGCCCCAAGTGAGTGTATAACCCTCAGCGAGACACAATATGCCAGACTGAGTTACTGTGTCAGGGAATAATAGTAGGACAGGAAAATATTTTGATGGGCCTAGAAAGCATATTGTGGCAGGTGGTGGCTGAAGGCCAGTATCTTTTCATTAGCTCCACAATGTCTACATGGATGGTTCAAGAGCCTGAGAAGAGGTTTCATTTAACTAACAGTATCTGTTGACACTGCAGGAACTATTCTTCACATGGCATGAGATGTTTGCTTAGAATGGACTGTAAGAAGAGGAGAGTATGTAAGTGTTGCAAATAAGTAAAATAAATGACCTCACTTGAACTAATTACCAGCAATGCAATATCTCAAACATCAGCAATAAGTGAAATGATCCTATCAGGATGTCCATTTTTCTAACACGTGACATACCTACATACATTGTCATGAACTCATCAACAGCTTGTTTTGCCAGAAATGTCAGTTCCTTGTCTGTGATTCCGTCAAAGAGGGAGCTGGCTTCATTCATCTTCCAGAGAAAGCGCAGAGCATTTTCTACCTGCTCCTGTAGCTTTTCTTTACTCAGCAGTGCTGCAAAAATTTTTCTGCGGAAGTTGCTCCGCATCTTTTCTTCCCCATCCAGGCCCTTACAGCCATAATAGTCATTCAGCAGAACACTGATATTGGATGGTGGATCAACCTTCTCTATCAAGTAAGTGCCCAAAATAAAGCCATCCATTGCACCATTGATAACAGCATCAGGCATATATGAGGGAGGGCCCATTAAGATAAAAGTACAGGGTTCAGAAATACTATCCCAACAGCCATTTGGTCCCAGGGCTACCTGGCTCTGCTTAGAGTAAAAGAAGAGAAAAGTCATTCCAAGGTTTGTTGAAATTGTGCTGGAAATGAGGGGATCCAAAGAAAGCCGTGATTCTTCTCCAGAACTGTTTGGAGGACCAGTGATCAAAGGTTTCTCAGGCAGAGTCAACTCATTTTTCATTTTCAATCCAGCTGCTATTCCAGCAAGTAAAGGACTAACTGAAACTGTGGTTCCATCAGGAGTTAAGACTACCCCATGTTCCACTTGGGAGCCATCAAGTGTATGATTCACTAGATTTTTTAAGAATATTCTCTTTGCCTTGCTCAGGTAAGGCAAGTCCAAGGTCCTGGAAGTCATTGGACCAAGAACAAACTGGCAAATTTTACTATTACAAAACTCCAATTCCTGGTACAGCTCTGCCATAATTAGGTCTGGGGTTTCTTTCAAGTGGAATTCCACATCATTCAGAATTTCAATCACAGTGTCCATATGAAGTATCAAGTTACCTGAAAAAAGGATTCAGATATCACAATTAGAGTAGCAAGCAGTGAGTGAAAACAGGAAACTAAAGCATATGGGTTATGCACTCTTGGATAGAACACTCTGAATGAAATTGTACTTGCACAAATATCTGGAATATCTGGCCAATAATACAGAGAGAAGCATAATTTGAAATGGATCCAGGTGTTTTGTAATGACAAAATGAAGCTAAAGCTGATGATACGGTGGACTGTGGAATAGAAAGAAGTGAATTGTTCTCTTAAGAAACAGCCATTTGTGTCTGCATGTGGATTAAAACTAGAGGATTTCCTGACAAATTATTTCTCTAAAAGACAAAAATTAATGTCCAGGCAGCAACCAACATAATTTCCATCCCATCATACACTTTCATAAAATAAGAGAACATATTCTTGATAATGAACATTTCTGCCATTAACATTTCTTCACCCAGACTGAAATTCCTTTGTTGTACAATTTTTTGGTTAAATTTAAGCAATAAATTGAACTTCACTTACTAAAACCCAAACATGTTCAATACACAAGAAACCCTAACCAAGGGTTTTTTTGTGTGAAAGAAAGTGTTTTGTTTTTTTAAAAAAAGGAGTAGTGCATATTCTCAAATGACAAAATGATACTTTTAGCCTAAACCTGCTTACATATTGGATGACTATTGCCAAATTATGCCACATTACTTTGAACAAAACCTCTGTGGTTCAACTGGTATTCAAGGGAAGAGAGAAAATCTCATTGAACTGAGTAGAATTAACTCTATATGCCTAATTATATCAGACAATGCATTATGCTTTGGGGGGTTCAATTATGGGTAAGACTTATTTGAACCATCAAATACTACAGTCATAGGAAATACATCTTAATTTTTTTTAAAAGCAGTGTATTTCTGGATACCGATTGTGCGTTCAAAATATGCTTTAACCAGTAATATGGTGTAGGTCTCTGGGAGTTAAGGTCTATCACCCAAGGTTTATCTGCCTTACTGGTGAAAACTTACTGGGTGACTTTGGACCAGTCATATCCAACCTACCTTACAGGATTGTTGATACGAGCAATAAAATGAAAGGAGATACCTCCACCCTCCATGTAAGACCTGTTTTGAATTCCTAGACAAAAGGTATATACAGAACGAATGGTAACAAAACAGCCAGCCATATTTTAGCCTGCATATGTTCTGCAAATCCAGTCTGTGCAGTTTAGTTTATGATTCATTGTCTTATGCAAACTCATCTAATGTATCACCTCAGTAAGCTGTACAATAGTTCCTTTTTCCATGTAATAATGCTATCAGGATTGTTATTTCATTTAGCCACCTCAAATTAAATCAGTGGAAAGGGAGCAGCTGATCGCAAAACAGTAAATTTCCCAAATGTCCCCTGTTCTATTGCACTTGCTCTTGGTCAGCATGCCCTACACTTCAGCACTAAGATGAGGCATGGATGGGATAGAAAGACTGACCTGAATCCAGAAGCCAGCCTAGGCCAGGCTTTCCCAACCCAGTGTTCTATCTGATTACAAATGCCTCTTCTCTAGCTAGCATGTTGTTGTTTTTATAGGATATAAGATTCAGCATATCTTGCGGGGAAAAGATGATCAATGGAAGAGCAGTGGGACCTTTACAGGGTGAATCAGACCATTGCCTAGAATGCTGCAGTCAAAATATTGTAGTATAACAAATAGAAAAATGATAAAGAAGAAAATGATACATTTTCATTTTCCTAATATGCATGTGGAACCATGTTTGGACTCATTTGCAGTCCCACCACCACTATCCCTAGCACTTCTGTCCTTCTCCAGCCGTTAATTTATTTATTTTGTTTTTTATTAAATTTATTTGTCACCCATCTCATCAGAGATGATTCTGGACAGCTTACAAACATTAAAACTAGTAGTACACATTAAAATAATAAAACAATAACATAATACTGTTAAAAAACAGGGAGGAGGGGGACACAAAGCACACAGAGAGAGGTGGAGTCTTTCCTAATCCAATCCAGAAGGGTTCCCCGGTTGGAGCTTCAGGCCAAATGGCAGAGCCAGATTTTCAAGCCCTTACAGAACTTGCTTTTTACCCAAGCAATTGGTGAAAATACTGTATTATTAGATTAGGTTGCTTGCAAGAGAAAATGATCTGCTAACTCGAATGTTACCTGCATGGGCTGTGCTGAGACAAAATTCCATCAATGGCACAAGTCCCAGCCATATCAGGAACATCCTGTTGGTGGTGTGAAGGACAGTTTACGAAAATGTACCTGCAAGGCAAGGAAAAAGAAAATGAGGAAGGAAAAATAAATAAAAGCTAGGCTGGGCCACACAAATAGCTCAAAGTCCAATCAGGAAGGCAGCCTGATCATTGGACTCTGTCCCACATTATTCTGGGAAACTGCTAAGAAAGCTGGTAGGCCAGGAATGTCCATCTCTTTGCTGGGACAGAAACTCCTGAGACTTTGTGAAATGGTGGTGTTCCCATTCAGAGTTTCTGCAGTCTGCCGAGATCTCTGGTTGAGTCAGGCTGCATTTTGGAAACAGGAGAACCAGCTCCTCCCTCCCCTGCCATGACAGGGGCACAACTTGTGCTGCTGCAATATACATACAGACATCTAAGCAACTGCTTGAGTGCACACATGCACACCCAGGGAGTTCATTCTTTGCTAAACTTTAATGCTGTGTATTAAACAATTTGCTCCTCTATGTCAGATCTGTACTGAATTCAGCCTTGCTTCTCAAATTAAAGTGCCAGATGGGACCAAAGGTGCTAGTTATCAGTTTAAACTAGTATAGCAGCTGTGTCCTTTCCTTTAAAATGTTGATTTTTCTTAGATACACTTTGATTTCAGATTAGCTTCCTGTAATACTTGGGTACAGGATTGTCCTTAATGAATTCCTTGTAGCTACAGATGGCCTACATCCACCTATTTTTTGGTCAATTTTTCTCCAGTTATGGAACAACCCTCTCCTTGATCCATATTGTCCCTTGAGATTATCAAAAGATTTATTGGGTGAATTTAATTTTGTTTTTGTTTTCTTTCAAGAATCAGAAGAACTATAATGCAACATCACTGACATGTGCTGCATTGGCCAAATGTGGACTAGATGAGCTTCAGAAATATCCTCATCTTTTTGTTAGAAAAAGTTGCTAACTGAAGCAGCTACCCCTCCCCCATCCTTAATACAGAATAACAGAGTTTGAAGGGACTTTGGAGATCTTCTAGCCCAGTGATGGTTAACCTTTTTGGTGCTGAGTGCCGAAAGTTCATCCACGTGCCAGTGGTGAGTTGATCCCAGTTCTATCTGGTTTTATAGGGAGGCTCTGCCCACCCACCACAACATCATCATGGGTGATCTGCGCATGTGCAGAAGCTTCTGCCCATGTGGAGAAATGTGAGCGAAGCGAGCATGCATGCGTGCTCCCGCTGTGAACCGGTAGTAAAGGTAAGTGGAGCCACCACTGGTGCGCGTGTGCCCGAACCCCCAAAATGTAATGTGAGCGCCCCCACGCATGTGCCCGCGTGCATTCGCACAAGTCCCCCACACATGTGCCCTGTCCCCCTGCACTCTGTTTTGGCTTCCATGTTGGTGCAGGAGGCTTTCCAGGCCCAAAATGGGGTGCAGGAGGGCCTCCTGCACCCCCCCACCCCCTCATGCCCCGGTTTAGCTTCCCGGTTGATGCGGGCAGCAGAAATGGAGTAGAAAGGTGGGGCGCATTGGGGGGAACCTGCAGAGATCAGGGAAGGCACGGGCGGCAGAAATAGAGGAGAAAGGTAGGGCGTGCTGGGGGGATCAGGGAAGCCCCCCCCCATGCATGTGCGGCAGAGACCCGAAGACCAGCTGGTTGGTGGGAGGTGTGTGCACATGCACAGTGAAGCTGGCCTGGGGTGATGGCTGGTGTGCCCACAGAGAGGGTTCTGCGTGCCACCTGTGGCATGCGTGCCATATGTTCACCATCACGGTGCTAGCCTAACCCCCTGTCAGGCAGGAGACCCTATACCAGTGTTGGCGAAACTTTTCGGCACCAAGTGCCAAAATGGGAGTGTGTGTGTGTGCGTGCATGCCGGAAACCAGAAGAGCAGCTGGCCAGTGCACATGTGCGCACACACATGCAGACCTGAAGACTAGCTGGCCAGTGCACAAGCACTCTCCGGAAACCGGAAGATCATCTTCCCGGTGCATGCATGTGCACCAGGCAGCTGTTCTTCCAGTTTCCGGTGTTCTCCCACGCATGAAGACCAGCAGGCCAGAGCGTATGCGCAACCGGAAACCAGAAGAGCAGCCGGCTGGTGGGCATGCATGCACCGGGAAGATGATCTTCTGGTTTCTGGTGCATGCATGCGCACCAGCCAACTGGTCTTCCAGTTTCTGGCACAGATGCATGCACAAAGACCAGCTGGCTAGTGCACATGTGCGCACCGTAAACTGGAAAATCCTGTTCCTGGCACGCACATTCCCACCAGGCAGCTGCTCTTCTTGTTTACGGCACTCCCACACACATGAAGACCAGCTGGCCAGCACACTGGAACCTGGAAGAGCAACGGGCCCGGGGAGATGGCTCTGTGTGCCACTTCCAGCACGCATGCCATAGGTTCATCATCATGGCCCTATACTATTCCAGACTAGTAGATGTCCAATGTCTTCTTAAAAACCTCCATTCATGGACCATCCACAACTTCTGAAGGCAAGCTGTTCCACTGATTGTTCTTACTGACTGGAAATTTCTCCTTAGTTCTAGATCAGATCTCTCCTTGATTAGTTACCATCCATAACTTATTTCTTGTCCTGCCCTCAGGTACTTTGGAGAATAGGTCCATACCTTGTTCTCTGTGACACCCCCTCATATTCTAAAACTGATATCATGTCATTTCTAATCTTAGACACACCCAATTCCTGTAACTGTTTTTTCATTTGTTTTAACCACCAGTCCACTAATCATCTTTATTGCTCTTCTCTGCACTCTAGAGTCTCGACATCTTTTTTTGTATCATGGTGGTCAAAACTGGATGCAGTATTCCAAATGTGGTCTTACCACATTTGTTGCACCACTAGCAACACCTAGTGTTCTTATTCATTCTGATGTAAAAGAATTAGATTTTCCTGGGGCCCTCCACAACTTCAAGGTGCTCCCGAATGCTTTCCCCTGTGTCAAAGCAGAATCATGGAAGGAGATGGATTCTTTCTTCCCTTCCTCCTGAAGGACTTAAAGAAATTGAAGAAATGACCAGAACACAGATATCCCTAAATAGGACTGTTACCATGTCACTGAGTAAAGTGAAGTACGACTGTTGTAGTGTCAACAGATCAAAGTGAAATGTAAATAACTTTCTACCTTCTAAACTTTAAGATAATAAAACAGAACATTCTGTAATAATGGTCATTTTGCTGATTGCACCCTGATTGCTGGGCTTCACACAAGTAATATCATACTTGGTTTTCTGAATATTAAATAGAACTCATGAAGCTCTTTGATTGAATTGGGCAACCAAATGATTACTGTGAAATGCAAATGAGTTTTGTTTGGTATCTTCTTGCTTTTTGTTTGCAAAAGTTCACATAAGCTAAAACTCAGTGCCTGTAATAAGAATTTTATGACTCAAATTCAGTCATATTTAATCATATCACAATAAATACCTGGAACTGATATTAGTTATATATGACAAGTCTAATTGATTGCAATGGACTTATTCTATACTGAGACTGAATCCATGCAAATATAATTCAAATTATTTTGAAACTGATAATGTAATGTATCCAAAAAGCAATTCTTTTGCCCACATTGACCAATGAATGATAAAGCACCAAAGTCTAGTTTTAAGGTGAATCCACCTAGTCTTTTAATTCCAATAGGTAGGTGCAATTCAAATCTGGAACTAGTAGACTGGTAGACTGCGCTAGGTTCCCTACTTCCATTTTAATGCCAAACAGTACTTGCTCATTAAATTTACACTACATCCAGTTTTTCTTTATACCTGAATGTCTTCTAGCAAAATAAATGAAGCATAATTAACTAAAATTACCGTAACATATAGTTATATAGAGAGAGAGCCATGGTGACACAGTGGTTAGAATGCAGTACTGCAGGCTACTCCTGCTGACTGCCAGCAGTTTGAATCTTACCGGCTCATGCTGACTCTGTAAACTGCTTAGAGAGGGCTGTAAAGCACCTCAAAGTGCTATTGCTATATATGTCTGTCCAAATGACCCTTTCAAAAATGGAGCTATCATTGGCAATAATGATTACGCAGGCAGCTATGTACAACATCTGTGCTTCAACAGCAGAATACTTGTTATTAGGAACAGCCAATGAGAGCTCTGAGTTACTTCTCTGTAACTCAGAAGTATCTAACTTCCTAGTGCTGGGAATTCAGGGACCTATAATATGATCCAATAAGATGTTCCCAGATAAGGGAATTCTAGACTACAGAATGAATCCCACAAGTGATTTAAAAAAGCTCTATTTCCAGATCACAAATTTCTGAGTAGTGGAACCGGCAGTGTCTGACACAATGCTCTCCACCTTTTTCCTGTTCATTTCTAAGGCAGCACCATAGTTAAAATCATGATGTTGTACCATATGTACTTGTTCTTCATAGGTATATGATATTAACTCCATAGTAACTAGGAATTTATAAAGAATTTAATGTATTTCTCATATGGAACATTTTTTTTTATTTTCAGCAAGTGTGGAAGTTTCTGTCTAGAGCAGAGGTGCCAAACTTGATTTCATTGAGGGCCGCATCAGGGCTGTGTTTGACTTCAGGGGCAGGGGTGGGTGTG